>CM045765.1:143520830-143720830 GCA_025200525.1 Camellia lanceoleosa
TGTTCCTCACCCGACTTCATTCTCCCGGAGTAAAACCAGCACCAGCGACTCAACCACTGGCAACGTCATAACCTGGAACAACCCAACAGACCCCATGCCCCAAAGAATCATGGCGATTCAGATTTTTGTGGAGATTTTCTAGGGTTTTTGTAGGTGTTGAAATCCTGTTCGTTGTTTGTAGGTGTTGAAATCTTGTACGAGTTGAAATCATGTTCGTTGTTTGTAGGTGTTGATCGATCGTGTAGGAGTTGAAATCTGGTTCATTGTGTTTGATTTGATTTCATGTGGAGTTGAATTAGATAAGTTTTCAATTTTTGATTTGATCATGTAGGTGTTGAATTAGCTTTTTGTTTTTTGTTTTGATCAATGTGAGAGAGACGAACTCCGTGTAGTTGTTTTTGATTTTTGAAGTTAATTTTTCATTATCTGTTATTGATGAATTTTCGATGGAGTTGATTTTGATTTTTGGAGTTGCTTTTTCATTCTCTGTCAACATGCTTATGAGTTGCTTTTTGGTGCTTTGTTTTTCTACGTGTTTGTGCTCTGTTTTTTGTTCACTTTGCATTTTTTGTGTAGTGCAGAGAAAATTGCAGGTTTGTTACTGTAGAATGAAAACATAAAATTGCAGAGAAAATTGCAGGTTTGTAGTGCAGAGAAAATTGTATTTTTTGTGTAGTGCAGAGAAAATTGCAAGTTTTTTGTTCACAGAGACTTTTGGTTTCTTTTTTGGGGTTTGCGGGGTAGTGCAGAGAAAATTGCAAGTTTGTTACTATAAAATTGCAGGTTTGTAGTGCATAGAAAAGTGCAGAGAAAATTGCAGGTTTTTTGTTCACAGAGACTTTTGGTTTCTTTTTCGGGGTTTGTGGGGTAGTGTAGAGAAAATTGCAGCTTTGTTACTATAAATTTGCAAGTTTGTAGTGCAAAGAAAATTGCATTTTTTGTGTAGTGCAGAGAAAATTGCACGTTTTTTGTTCATAGAGACTTTTGGTTTCTTTTTCGGGGTTTGTGGGGTAGTGCAGAGAAAATTGCAGGTTTGTTACTATAAAATTACAGGTTTGTAGTGTAGAGAAAAGTGCAGAGAAAATTGTATTTTTTGTGTAGTGCAGAGAAAATTGCATGTTTTTTGTTCATAGAGACTTTTGGTTTCTTTTTCGGGGTTTGTTGGGTAGTGCAGAGAAAATTGCAGGTTTGTTACTATAAAATTGCAGGTTTGTAGTGCAGAGAAAATTCATTTTTTGTGTAGTGCAGAGCAAATTGCATGTTTTTTGTTCATAGAGACTTTTGGTTTCTTTTTCGGGGTTTGTGGGGTAGTGCAGAGAAAATTGCATTTTTTGTGTAGTACAGAGAAAATTGCAGGTTTTTTGAGGAAATTGAGAAATTTACGAAGAAATTTTGAGAAATTATAGAGAAATTTTGAGGAAATGGAGCATTGAACAAAATAAACATGCCAGAGAAATTACGAAGAAACCCAGAGAAACTTCACAAGGAGAGCTTGAAGAAAATGGGTTCGAACCCGAAGTCCTCTTGGTGTGGTTTTGCATTGGAGCTTGGGGCTAGCTTTTAATTTATATATATATATAGGTTGCTATTGTTGTTTATTCACTCAATGGAGTGAACTGTTGATAACTTTTACCTTCTTTTCTAACCCAGAGAAATTTATATATATATATACATATATCAACAATCCATTATATATATAGCTTATACTGTTGATAAATATATATAATTGACCAATCCATTATAAATATGTGTTGATAAATATGTAATCCATTATGTATATATATCTTCTTTTCTAATCCATATATAAGATAAATATGTTGATAACAATCCATTATAACAAAATTTCTCTGGACCAATTGGACCAACAGTTCACTCTATAATTTATATAAATTTCTCTGGACCTATACAAATTATAGAAATCAGAGAAATCAGCTAAATCAGATATATATATATATATAGGTCAGAAAAATTTTGTTTATGATTGGGATTATTCACTCCATTGAGTAAATAAAAATTATTCCAGATCATGTCAAAGCTCAGCTAAAATCAGAGCATTTCTCTGGACCAATCCAAAGAAATTTTAGTTCAAAGCAAAGAAATTTCAGTTCTAACTTATGATGCGACTTTAATATTGATTAAGTTTACTTTCTTTTCTAACCATGCAGCCAGAGAAATTTTGAATTTTTCCAGCTGAGCAAACAACTCTCATTGTGCTTAGATTATCCAGAGGAATTTCGAAGTCCAGAGAAATTTGATGGACGAATCTGCAAACATTAGAGAAACACTTTCGATTCAAAAATTCAACTGGAAAAAAGCGAAGAACAGATTTGGGTAAGTTGCAGAAATTTTTCCAGATATTACAAACCAGAGAAATTCTCAATTGTTATTTTTAATAAACCAAAGAAATTCTCAATTAATATTTGAATAACAAACCAGAGAAATACTTAGATTTTTTTCAGAATTTCTCTAGTTCTGGTAAGTTGCCATTGTTATCCCATTCTAATGTTGCTTACGTATTACAATGTGGAATTTTTCCAGTTGAATTCAGTTGAACAATGTTGCTTACCTAATGAATCAGAATGATTTGGATGTGAATGAGAAGAAAAGTAGAGAAACTCATCTAGAGAAATTTGGTCCAGAGAAATTTCTCTGGGCTAGAATTTCTCTGACCAATTTTCTCTGCACTGAAATTTCTCTGGACTGAAATTTCTTTGGATCAAGGTTGAGGGACCTTAAACATTATGAAAATATTGTTGATGGACCTTAGACATTATGAAAATATTTGGTGTCCTTTATGCTAAAAAATCATAATACTAAGGACCTGAAAAAAAATACCCCATAAAATTACTTACGTGTTTATAACATTCGATTATGAAATCAAACACAATTCTCTTATTTGGTTCATACCTATGTATTTGATGGGGTTTATTCTAATGTGATTTGTGTCCGATTCTCTAATCAAATTTTGTGCATTTAGAATTTTCTTATCATTATATTTCATCTCCCTAGTGAAAGAAAATATGTAATGAACACCTGCATGACCTAACATGATGAAATTTAGCAAGAGTTGATCAAGATTCATATGGGTAGAGATTTGATATGGGTGTGAATGCAAGGGATAGGCTTCCTCTAGGTCCACCGGCACTCATGATGTCGCCACAACCGGTGAACTTGGGCGCAGTGAGGCCAGACCTAGATCGAAAAACGGATAGCAAGTACCATATCTCGTCTCGTCCGATTCTCTTAGGAATTCAAGGGTGGAGATTGCAGAGCCACCACAGATCAATACACAGACAAACTATTGGAAACACCATGGGACGGGCTTTGTTATTGTTGTCGAGCCAACTGAGATGAAGAAGATAGCATCATTTCCATGAAAAATAAGAGGACAAAACCAAAGTGGGTTTAATACTTTGGGGTGTAAATAGAAGCTTACATGCAACATATAATAGTGTGTATGTTTACCTTGGTGTGTTGTCTAACTTTTTTATTATTATTTTATTATTTTTATTTATTTATTTTTTGAACTCAATCTAGTTAGCTAATTTGTTGTTATATTTTGGGACTTTTACAAGTTGAATATAACTTGTACCAAATAATGTGGATATGAAAAAAAAAAAAAAAAAAAAGATGCGTGGTTTTACATAGGGTGAAATATCAATAAATATCAAAATATGATCTTGTAAGCTGTTCAGTCATTTTTTTTTTTTTTTTTTTTTTTAACCTAAAGGTCCCATTAAAGTGGAAATTACATAAACAAATAGTCACTTACATGTTTGGATTTAATTTTTAGGAATAAAAGTGGGTTTCTCCAAATGTAAAATTACACATTTCGACAATCCGCACTATAGAAGTTTTGAATTTTTCCTCATTCTGGAACAAATCCCACATTACAAACAAAAACATAACACTCTAATAATATAACACTCCAATGTAACACACTGAAAAACTCATTGGTGTACTTTTCTCAAATGTAATAACGTAACACTCAAAAAAAAATTCGTAGCGTACATTTTCTCAAATGTAACCCTCCAATATAATATAATCGTAACACTCTAATGTAACATATTCCAATCAACGTAACACTCCATTGTAACATGCTTCAATATAGCACCCACAAAAATACTAAAAACTCCTTAGTGTACTTTTTCGAAACGTAATACTCATATTTTGAAATTATACATTTGTTCACTAATGAATTTTGCACTCCTTTTAGAATGGTTTAAAGAATCTCACATTCTTTTTTTGGAGTGTTACATTGGAGTTTGAGAAAAATACACTAAGAAGTTTTTTTGTGTGTTACATTAAAGTGTTACAGTAAAGATTTTTTTTTTAATGCTATATTAGAGTGTTACATTTAAAAAGTATACTAAACAGATTTTTTTTTTTTTTTTTTTTTTTTTTTTTTTTTTTTTTTTTTTTTTTTTTGCATTAACGTGTTACATTAAAGAGTTTTTTTTGTATGTTACATTAGAGTGTTATATTAAGAATTTTTTTTAAGTGTTATATTAGAGTGTTACGTTTGGAAAAAGTACACTAAAGAGTTTTATTGTATGTTATATTAGAGTGTTACACTAAAGAGTTTTTTTGTGTGTTACATTAGAGAGTTATATTAAGAAGTTTTTTTAGAGTGTTATATTAGAGTGTTACATTTAGAAAAAGTACACTACATAGATTTTTTGTATATTATATTAGAGTGTTACACTAAGAAATTTTTTTAGAGTATTATGTTTAGGAAAAATGCATTAAGGATAGTACATTGGAGTGTTACATTAGAGTGTTACAGTTTGAGATTATACATTTGTTCAAAACTTATGCTCTAATGAGCCAATTCTTCTCAAAACAAGATGAAATCAAGGTCCATTGTAAAATTATGAACATGCATGTGAGGAATTATGAGCTACAATCACAAAACTTCTATATATATACATGCATGCAACAATTAAGCTTCAACACCACAATTTGAGCCATAAATTGGCTCTAGACTACAACCTTGCTCTAAATCATGCAAGAATCAATTTAAACACAAGAATGAGGAGATGAATGTCTACCTTAAGTCTTGAATTAAAGGTTTAGGGGCTCAATTGATCACAAACTCCTCCAATCTTTCCAATTTTCAAGCAACACAAGAAGAAGCAAATTGAAATCACTACTTTCCCTTCACTCTCTCTCTCTAGTCGGCTAGAACAAGAAGTATGGCTGATCAAATGTTGTATCTAAGTGTAATGTGAAGATCAAAGTGTTGAGGTAGTGGGCCACTAGTGTGGTATTTCAGTAAATAAGTCCAACAATGCAATTTAGCTTATTTTAATCTAATTTAATCACACCAAATCACATTTTAATTAAATATGCCATAAAATCACATAAATTGTGATTTACACATAGCACTAATCAATTTTAGATTTGTCCGCCGATAAGGCCTTCAATTTGCAGTTTAAACGTAAAAACATGAACAGATAATCAAACAGGCAACAGATAGAAATGCAATATAACAGAGATACTTAATCTATTCAGTTTCAGATTTCAGTCAGTCAGTTCAGTAGTTCAATTACTTCGGTTATCAATCATAATCAGTCTTAGTTTAGCAGTAATCGGTAATCAGTGGTGAGGGTTATTACAACAACGCCAATGTCGAATACACGACGATGAGCCACTTCGGAATCCAGCAAAGCTTCAGGCCCAAATTCCACAGAATCCACTGAAGAGAAACTCTCTCTCTTGTGAATAAAACAAAATAAACAAACCCTTCGATATAATCCACTCAATTCATAATATAAACTCTCAAAGATATCAAAGGAAACAAGCAAAGAAGCTCCAGGCGAAAACCCTAATACCCAAGAAGAAGATTTGGAAGCAATCCCCTAAAATCTAACTGAAACACCGCTTTATAGTAAACAGGGCCGCGATGGTCACTTAAGTGAAGGAATGCTCATTCGAGCGAACAATAAACCTTCTCAGTATTTTTGCAGTTAGTGAAAACTTCTAGGACCAAAGATTCTTCGCTCATGCGAACAAATAACTTCAACCGACTGCATTTTTGCTTTTTTCTTCGAGGGCACTGCCCCTCGACCTTGCCTGGGCATTGCCTTGGACCCGCCATGGGGCGCTTCCCTCTGGACCCCCGTGAGCTGACCGGGTAGCTCGATCCCTGACATAGTCAGCGAAGTGGCAAACATGATAGGATTAAGATCACAAACTTCTCTGCATAGACACAATTAGGGTTGAATTCGCATCTAAATACTCATAGCCTCACTGAAATAAAAGAACGAAGAAAATTACAACTAAAAGGAGTTTTGTCAAACGGGATTGCCAATAAAAAAAAACCTAACATGATGCATTTGCTACTGCCGTTGAGGTTATTACTAATTTCGTTATTGTTCTTGATCTCCAATCCCCTTATTTTAATGCATTCTACGAAGTTTGACAGTTTATTATTTATGCGTTTGGTTATATTCACAAGTCATCCACTATATGAATCGTGAGGCCATGTCCTTTATCTGCTAAGGAACAAATTCTGAAGGCTTATTGTTTCGATAAGGATTTGGAAAGCAGGTAATTTTATTGTGTTTGTATGTTACTCTCTATCAACAATAAGTTTAACTCTTCAATTTTTACATGATGCAGTGAGGATATTGCGGTCATGGAGTTGTTTTACACGTCGGTTGAATTTGCCACCCGCTTCGATTTGTGCTCATTAGAACCAAAACCTGGATTTGTGGTTCCGTAAGTGTTCATCTCATGCATCAATATTGCTATGTGATGTCATTTTTAAAGATATAGGTCTGAAATTATTATTCGTTGCATGTATTTTAGATTATTAACTTAGTTGTAGCACAATTGACAAATGCACAAAGAAGGCTCTTTCCCAATGTGTCATAGGACATGGTACTTTCCCATATATGTATCGGTGAGTAGTCTAGTATGTCATGTTTATGTTTGGTTATTCATGTATACTTATTGCTATATACTTGTGCATTATCGATTGTGGCAACATATTATGAATGGGGCAGACCATACAAAGCTATGTGACGAATATTTTGGGGAGTCTCGATACACTGGGAAGCTTCATGCCTATCAAGAAGTAAGCACTCTTATATTTTGTAAGATTATTCTAAATATCCCCTCCATTTTACAATTATTTTTATTATTTATTATATTTTTTAGGGTATTAATGTCATTATTATTTTGTTGTTTTTTATTTTTCTAAACCGGTTAGACAACGTTGCATGACCGTTTTCTATTATTGTCACTTAGATATATATATATATATATATATTCCGATGAATGACAATGAAGAACATTGGTTTTGTGTCAACATAGATATGGCACATCACATGGCCTATATATTTGACTTGAGTCCCAACCTCACAAATGACAAATGTCGAGAATTAATTAAAAAGTAAAACCTCCCTGGACATGCAAGATTATTTTCTAGGGTTCTATAAAAGGAGAGTGTGAATAGGAGGAATTAATAAGTTAGACTTCTTGATAATATATAGATCTTAACTAGGTCAATAAACAAAGATATTAGCTTGAGCAAAACCAGATATGTCAGAGAATTACACTATTACTCTAACACCAAATCCAAGGCTACACAAGATCTAAGAAAACAAATCTAGCAAAACCATGGAGTGAGACTGAGAAGCCTCTTGAAAACTAGCAAAATGAGAGGTATTGCCCAAAATCTGAGAAATTATCATCAAAAGGAAGAAAATAAATTATTTACTATTGCAATCATAGCATCAAATTTCAATTCAGATAATCAGAATACATGAGAATACATACACATTCAATGAGTAGCCATACATGCAAATACATACACAATCAATGGATTAGGGCTTTGAAACTAATAAGAGAGAAAGGAAAAAGAGGGAGAAAGGTATCAAACCAGTAAAATCAAACCCATTTACAACATTAAACCTATAAAGCTCTAGAAATCAAACCCCTTAAACCAAACCCATTTAAGAAATCAACACGAAATTAAACTGAATAAATCATATAAAACCCTATAGCAAGAGTTGACAGTTGGGGAAATAGAGGAAGAGAGAGAGAGAGAGAGACCGAGAGCGAGATAGAGAGTGCGGCAAGAGAGAATGAGAGAGAACACATGATTTGCGGCGATGGCGATGGCGTTTGTGGTCATGGCGGTGGCGATGTCTGACGTCGGTGGCGGCAGTGGTGAAGCGCACTAAGATGAGATGGGGTGAGGTTTGGTGGTGATTGATTCTCTGTGTGAAAGAGAGAGAGAGAGAGAGAGAGAGAGAGAGAGAGAGAGAGAGAACTTTTGTGTTTGCGTAAACAGAGAAGAGAAGAGGGTGCAAATATTAAAAGAGAATTTCCCTCTTAAATTTTTAGACCTTTAGTGACTAAATTGGTTATTTGTCGGCAAATATCCAATATATAACGACTAAAACTTCTTGTAGCCAAAGCTTAAGTAACAGTGACTAAAATATTAGTCGTCGAAAATAGTAATTTGGCGACAAATTTTTTTTTCCTTCGGAAAAAAAGAGTATACCACGACTAGTTTTATTTTAGTCACCAAAATTTAATATTTGCTGACGAAATTTTTTGGTCGCCAAAGAGTAACCAAAAAAATATGGCTGTTATTTGGGGACTAAATTTCCATTTGTCGGTAAAAAATATTATACGCCGACTAAAGCAAAATTAGTAGCCTAAAATCTAGATTAACGGTGACTAATATATTTGTAGTCTCCTATTATGGTATATTTAGCGACTAATTTTTTTTTAGTTGCCAATAAGTAATATATTTTAACTAAAAAAATTTAGTAGTTGTATGCTAAATCAATGCCTACTAATACATTTTTTAGTCGCCAAAAATGTCACTTTTGGCAACTAAATTCCTTTTAGTCACCAAATTTGGTGGCAAAAAATGTAAATTGTTGTAGTGATTAATGGCAAGGAAATTGGTAGGTTGTTTAATATATATATATATATATATTTGTAAAATAATTAGCACAATCTATCTTACTATATTCATGCATAGGTTCAAACAATGCATTTGTTATTACAACAATATTTTGGAGACCTTTATATTGCAAATGTGAAGGAGTTTGAATTAGAGAGGTTGAAAAACCCTTGTCTCCAACATAAAACCAATAGGTATTGTAAAATTCTTTCTTCGCTATTCAATTTTGGCTTTCTTATTAACATTACACGCAAGTTTGCCCTTTACATGTATCTTGTCATGAAGCAATGACTGTGGTATGTTCGTCATGAAGTATATGCAACGTGTTGTTATGCCGATTGGCATACACAAGCTGACTATTCAATGTTAAACCACATAATTACACTATTACAATTATCTTGTCATATGATGGTATTGTTGATGGCATATTTTCTGTTTTATTTCCTTAGTTTGATAAATTGGAAAGGTTTAGGCTGCTAGTTGACCTAGTGAACGATTTGTCTAACCGTATTTATATTAAGGTTATGAATAGGCTCGAACGATACAAAGAGAGGTGCATCCCCAAACCATGAACAACTTATGCCCTTCATAAGCGCAGTTGATTACTTACTGAATGTAATTTCCTTTTTAACAGGTACTCTAGGCTCCAGAAGGCTAGAAGGAAAAAGAAAGATTGCTAACAAACATCATTTTTGGACCAAGCTTTTTCACAATTATGAACATGTTAGATAGTTGAAGCAACATGGATGAATAAACTAACCCAGTTTGGTAGTATTTTGTGGACGACTGAAGAAGCATATTAGTTTTTGGGTTTCAATTTTTATGGAATTTATAGTGTTGCTTAAGATTGGTGTGATGAAACTATTTATGATATTTAAATGTATTACATTACTCTTAATTGTTACACTTACAATCCATCAAAAATTTCACACATGTTCCAAAGCTTAGTGCGAAACTGTTTAAAAAACTGAAGTAAGAGTCCATGCATTGCTACATATACAGTAGAATATAATTTTTTTTGCATAATGAGTTCATGTCCAACTAAAATTGTGCCATTACTGTATACTATCATATACGCATTTCAAATGCCATGAGAGTAAGAGGACAAGTCCTTGGCAAAGTAACAAAATAACTAATACATTTTCTCAATTTTCTTTTTTTTTTAAAAAAAAAAAAAAAAGAAGCAGCATATTGTTAATGTAGAGGAAGTGATAATTCATGTCATCTCCCCACCTAGAAGGCGCACAATGGTAGTTCTCTACAAATTTTAAAAATACTAAGAACAACGATAGTATTTGCTACAAAAAAGCAGCAATACGAAATTCCTTGTTAGGAAGCAACACCTAATGTATCCTTCAACGACTTAGAAAAAAAGAACATCTAAGAAATGGAACGAATTATCTCCTTCAGTCACATTCCGTGCTTAAATATATACTAAGTATTGGAATCAATGTATCCACTGCGTAGTCGATTGGTATCCATAAATTTCAACAACATATAGATACATCATTGGCCAAAAAAAAAAAAAATTATTACTTGGACATATCTATCCAAAATGACGAAGCATCATCCTAAATAATATTGTTCACATAAACCATCCAAATGTTGTGCATCACATAAGCCATCCATGAAGTCTGACATTGTTTACAATTTTCTTTTTCTAATAAAGGGAAAAAAAAGTAACACTGTTTGCAAAAAAAAAGTAACACTGTTCGCAAAATAATGCTCGCAAAGTTTGTTCAACCATCATTGTTTGTGTCCATTTGTTGGCTTTCATCATGGTTGGACCCATCAAATTCCTACTCACTATCATTAGAACTAGTTGAATTCTCAGAATCTTCACCACAAAAGGCTTTCCGCATTTGTTTTAGTTCTAACTTGACCTTCCTTATGTCTTTCTTGTGCTGCAAGTCCATCCTGGTCAATAAGGAGACAGCCTAGTACAAACGAGTTGATATGCTTTTCAATGAAGTTGGTTCTTATCTTTTGCGATGCTTTCAACTTTGCCCTTGTGTTTTTCCATACGTTCCGCGACCTAAGTGGCTCATCTGCCCCTTCCAATCATCATCTGGTCGAGTTGGGACACGAAGCTTAAGTAGCATATCAGTCACGAGGAGACTGAATGGTAATGCTGCGTGTGGATTATTCGCTTTTGCGACAGAATCCACAACTTGCCAAATTATCTTCGAAACATCTAGAGCGTTGAAATTATGGACTGTATACAACATGAGCGCTCATTCACGGTTAAAAGTGGATTTCACCCCCTTTGGGTCAAGATTGTACCACAATATAAGATGAAGAACAGCAAGGTCAGGCTTTATGAGCTTTACATGATACTTGTCCAATGATATGACTCCTTCAATGTACAAATCATCAACAATTTGGACTTCATTAGGAAGGTCGACACCATAAAGGTATGGATATTGTGTTTTGTCATCATGTGTCGATCACTAAATGTCTAAGAATCTTGATATGCAATCCACGGAAAACACCACATCTTTCCCTCTTACCTTTGTTTTCAAAATCAAGTTCTCTATCGGTTCTTTGTATAAATGTGTACATGATGTGCACTATTTAATGAGGTGCACATTATATAAGTGAGAAACTCACATGTTCGATTTAATAAAAAATCTAATAAATTTTTTAAAATCTCTAATATTACTCCTACATGTACACCTTATTTACGCGTTAAGATCGTCTAGAGTGAAAAAGGTAGAGTGATCTTCTACAATAATTTATGAGCGCGTGACACCTGTCCCACTAATGGAACCAAGGGTTGAGATTAATCCCTCACCAAAACGATGTCGTTTTGGTGCGGAAATTAAAAAGAAAAAAGAAAAAACGTGAAAAGAGAAACGGAGAGAGAGAGAGAGAGAGAGGACACACAGCCGGAGTTCTTTTCTATCTTCGACGCACTCTCCTTCACTCTGGTGGCTGCCATCTTGATCAAATATGTCAAGCACTACTCAAATGATTTGGGGAAAATGTAAACCCTCTCAATATTGTCCTAACAAGACTGTTATGGAAATTTTATTGAAAACCTAGAACCTAAATGATATTCTCCCAACATTTCCCCCAATTTTTAAGAAGATTTTTAATCTAATCTAATATAAAACCCGTACCGAATCGGAGATCTTTGACCATAACAACTTAAAATTACCAATTTTTCCTCTCCACACTAGTTGTACTACAATACTCAAACCCACATAAATTGCAAAAACTACAAAACAGGAGATTTACACCTTTTCCTCCTTGGATTTAGGGATATTTTGGAAAGATGGTAAAAATCCGACTTTTGACTTTTTACCAAACTTTTTGGCTTTTTTGGAAAGTGATTTGGGAAGTTGGTAAAAACTATTTTTTTTTCTTTTTTGTATAATATTTATTTATGGTATCACATCACATTAAAATGACCAAAATACCCTACCAAACTTAGGAAATTTACTTTTTAACTCATGTGGTTGTTTGAACAATTATATAATTTCATGGAGGACAGTTATGTAAATTCACCACTTGCATTTTTGTCCCTTCCCAAATCAACCTGCTTACTTTTTTATGCTGCCACTTGCGTTTTTGGAATGCTGCAAAACGCAGCTTGTTACTCACTTCCCAAATGGACACTTAGTCGCCGATCGCAGTAGATACCGGAGTTTGGAACCTGATTTCCCTGCATTCACTGCAAAATCAAGGTCAAAAACATTGGAAATACACACATATATCAATATATATAGAGAGAGAGATTAGAGCATAGGTTTTGGTACCAGTGGCTGAAGATTGTTCTTTGACAGAGTCTTGCATGAGAGAGACGGAATTCATTTTTTCATTTTCTTTTTCAATTTCCACACCCAAACAATGTCGTTTTGGTAAGGAATTGATCTTAACCCTTGATTTTATTAGTGGGACAGGTGTCGCGCCCTCATAAATTACTGTAGAAGATCACTCTACCTTTTTTGGATCAGCCTCCTCTCCTGCAGTGTTCTATTCCAGCAATTTCAACGAGATCATGACACGTCACCAAGAAGAAATCCAAAGGGCTGGAAGTTGCCACGTTGCAGAGAATGAAATGTATTTAGTAGAACGGCGTGGTTTTGGGTAATACCATGTCGTTTTCACTCAAGGGATAGCACTAACGGTGTGTTTGTGTTTGTTGGTGTGTTCTTTCATACACTTCCAAACAAATCTCTAACTACAAGTAGTAAGTTTTTCTCTCTCTTCTTGTTCTTGCTTACTGTACAGATCAAAGATGTCCTTGGAAAAAAAAATTACAGTGAAGTGGGTTTTGGGTATTGATGTTTTTGACAAATGTTGGAGTTCAAATGGGGCAAGCCATCACAAGTGACAATGATACGTACTGTTGGAAATGGTTATAAAATTCTGGGTAAAACCAAAAAATTTTCCTAAGTTTGGTCTATTTTTTAGGTGAGCCCCGAGCGTCGATTTTCGCGAGTCAAAGTGGTAACGTGTTCTATGCCACGTTGTGATTCACGTGGTATATTTGGTTGCTCAAAACCATTACCGAGTGAATGGGAAATTGAAGCCAAAGTATGCTCCATGGAAATGGAGTTTTGGTGAAAAATCCTTAAAGATTTGAATAAGGCTTGTCCCACATTAATTTGGTGGGAAGTTTTGAATGGCTTTATAAGGCATGGGATTGGAACTTGGGGTGTGCCCCAAGGGATACCAAGTGTTTTAGAGATGGAGGTTATGGACAAAATGGACTAGACCCATTGGACCCAAAAATCACCACGCGCGCGCGCTGCCGCCGTCCGTCTGGTCGGGCGAACTGGGCCTGGACTTGGGTGGTGGTGTGAGGTTGGGTTGGGCTTGTCCGGCCCAATACCTATCTTTTTGGGCAAAAAACATTTGAATTTAATCTTATTTTATTTTTGGTAAAATAAAATTTAGAATTCAAATTAATTCCGGAATTAAACTGGTCCGGTTTTACTATATACCCAAACAGGGCCCTTCCTGTTTTTTATCTGTTTGAATTTTTGAACCCAACAGATTCAAATCTGTTTAAATTCAAAACCAAACAGGTTTCATACCTGTTCAAACATGTTTGCACCTGTTTAATTCAAAATCTGCAGCCACCACTACATCTATAAATAGGACAACCCTCATTTGATGTTTAAAGATTCAGAAAATTCGTACTTCACCTCTGCAAATTTATTCTTCATTTTGCTGCATTTAATTTTTTTGAGAAAGAGTATAAACACTTAGTGTGTTCGTTAGGCAAACAATTTGTAGTGTTGCTATTGTTTGTAGTTGATCATTTCATCCTGGGAGATAGACGTTTACATTCTGAAAGCACCGTAGAGAGGACGAATCTATCTTAAGGACACAGTGTCAAACACTGGACTTGATTAGATATTTATTAGAAGAAATTAATCAAGTAAGTTGGTTAATTTATTATTCTGTTTTATTTGTTTTAAATCATATTTTAATTTTGTTTTTGTAACAAAATAAAATCTGTTTTTATTTATTTATTTATTTCTAGTTTGATTTTTGTAATCAAACAAATTCTCTTCTTTCCTTTATTTCTTTATATTCTTGTTGTTGTTTAGTACACAACAGAATATTATTTATTTAAATACAGTAAAGATTGTCCAACAATCTTAAGACAGATCTATTTTTGATATCTTCATTGTATTTAATTTTCTGTGATTTCATAAAGACATATTCTGGTTGGAAAAATAAATAGTGGTTTATGTTATTTGAAAGATAGTAGTAATATACTGTCTCTTTTCTTTGACAACTAGTAGTAATATACTGGTGTCATTAATAATTGCAGAATATTAAATTTGTGTTACAGAAAATTATTGTGATATTTTATTTTTCTAGTTTTAGTAACAAGGAAAATAAAATTATTTTGTGTTATCATTTATTTTCTGGTTTTAGTAACTAGAAAATTAATTTGTGTTTTTATTTCTTCTGATTTTTGTAATCAGAGATTATGGCTACTGCAACTGAAACTGCAACTGGAAGTGGTACACCGATTGTTACACCAACTCCGGTCGCTATCCAGAACCATGTTCATGTACCAATCAACCATGGAGAAAAACCGAAAAAATTTAACGGTACAGAGTTTAAGAGATGGCAGCAGAAGATGTTGTTCTATCTTACAACTCTTAATTTGGCCCGGTTTCTCCATGAAGAGGCTTCAGTACTTAAAAAGGGTAAAAGTGATTGGCAAGTTGTTGCCGCTGTAGATGCTTGGAAACATTCAGATTTCCTGTGCAGAAATTACATCCTTAATAGCCTTGACAACATGTTGTATAATGTTTACAGTCCTTTGAAGTCAGCAAAAAAATTATGGGATTCTTTGGAGAAGAAATACAAGACAGAGGATGCCGGCACAAAGAAATTTGTCGCCGGTAAATTTCTAGACTTTGTTATGGTCGACTCCCAAACGGTAATTTCTCAAATTCAAAGTTTTCAATTAATTAAAACCATTTTTACTTAACAAAGAACCAGAAACTAAATTCTTCCGGATGTCAGGTACATGCAGTACGTTGTTGAGGGTCAGTTCTTTCCCTGATGTCATCTTCAAGATCACTTTCCCTAGTCCAGGCACAGTAGAAGTAGAAGAATTTCTCATGAAAGTTGTTCACCATTTACAGCCTCATTGTAGGTAGTAAACATCTTCTTGTCTGCACAAATATGACGAGTTGCCCCAGTGTCAACCCACCATTCCTTGGGATTTCCAACTAAGTTAGCCTCAGACACTTGTCACGACCCTAACCCGCCCCTATGGGTTTAGTACCGTAACCGGCTAGTAATCCGAGATTACCGAAGGCCTGCCTAACAGTAATTTAGTAAAATAGAGTACAGGGGCATGGCGGAAGCCAAAACAGTAAATAAACAATGTCCAATGAGCTGTGATAGTCGGTATGTGTAATAACCCCGACCCTGATTAACGCTAATTGGGACTTAATTACGTTTAATAATAATTAAGGGAAAAATCTGGAATTTATTGGCATGTGCGTTGCATGATTTATGTGTGTCTATCTGTTCGGTGTCGGAATATGTGTTTGTATTCTAAACTTTAAACTGCAAATTGGAAGCCTTATCGGCGCCCGATTCTGAAATTGATTAGTGTTTTGGACTAGTTAGATTTTATGTGAATTTATGGTAGGTCCAATTAAAATTCGATTGGGAATGTTTAAAACTGATTAAATAACATTTTAATAATGAATATAGTGTAACTACCATTATGCCATTGTTGGTGGGTTTTGTAGACAACTTGTTTTAAGCTACATACACTCAAACAAAAACATTCTTCTCAGCCAATTCCTTGCTCTAACCGATTGAGGGAGAGGGAGAGTACGAAAAACTTGAATTCAATACAATCTTGGCTAGACACTAGGAGATTTGAAGGTTTATAGCAACATTAAGCTCCTAGACTTGGAACTAAGGGTTTAAGGTAAGAATTCACCCTCTCATTTGTGTAATTGAACTAGTCCTTGCATATTTTCATGACATATTGTAGATTGGAGTCTAGAATTAGCTTGAATTGTTGAGTTGGGTAGTGTAACATACATGCATGTACACATTCATGGAGATTGAGGTTGTGGAGTGTTAAATTTCTACATGCATGTGCATATCCTTGCTAAAGCTTATGAGTTCAACAAATTTCTGAGTTAAATGTTGCCTTTGATCATGTTTTGAAGCTTTAAAATACATTTGAATTCAAGAATGTTTGTTTAACTCATGTTCTTGGAAATCTATGGCAATGGTGCTCAAATTGACTCACTCTTGGGCAATGATTTTACAAATTGACTTTTGAAACTTGTTATACATTGTGTTTAAAGTGTTTTTCCAGATTTTGGGCCCAAGAGGTTGAGTTTTGGGTTGTTGAATGCTTGGTTCGAACTTGGAAAACAAATCTGGAAATTCCAGATTTTGCTTCCTCGCTCGAGCGAAGGATTCCTCGCTCGAGCGAGCCCTTTTTATTTTGCAATCTCGCTCGAGCGAGCATCGAGCGACCATCGCGCGTAAAATTGCAGCATCCAGTACTTTTGCAGTTTCATCAGATCGCTCGAGCGAAGGAGTTCTCGCTCGAGCGAAGCCTTTGATTCTGGAATCTCGCTCGAGCGAGCATCGCGCGAGCATCGCACGGAAGATTTCAACATCCAGTATTTTTACTGTTTCATCAGACCGCTCGAGCGAGGGAATGTTCGCTCGAGCGAACCCTTTGATTTTGGGAGCTCGCTCGAGCGAAGGGAGGCTCGCTCGAGCGAGGCCCCTGTTTTCAGCAACTTTTGTAAAATGTGTTCTAAAGCATTTTTGCATCCACATCCCATCCTAGGCATTCCTAGGCCATGATTAGGACTCCATATTGAGGGTAAGGGGTTAGATACACACTTAGAATCATTAGTGTGAGCTTTGTGCATTTGGGGTGCGTATTTCAAAGTGTGTATCCGTGATGTGTATTGTAGGTCACGTGCCGCAGTCGGTTTGACCTCTTCGACTTCGTTTATCAGTATCAACGCCCACTGTGAGTAATAACTTTGTAAAGTTATGTTCAATGCTATGTATTTTCAATATACTATGATATGAAATGATTGATTCTCGAAAAAAAAACTATGATATATTGGAAATGAATGAATGAGTGTCCAGTTTTCTGAAAAATATTTGTGGCACCCTTAGTCCGGATGACCCTTGCCTGGGGGTAACAATACCATGGCTACTTGCGCGCAAGATATGGACCCTTGTGGTCGTTGGTACCAACCCTGTTGTGGTCTTTGGACCTGCCTGTTGTGGTCTTTGGACCTGCCTGTTGTGGTCTACGGACCTGCCTGTTGTGGTCTTAGGACCTGCCTGATTTGATAGCTAATGGGTGTACCACATATGACCTTATGCAAAGTTTGAATGTGATTATGAATATGAACATGAATCTGAATCTAATTCTGATTTGACGTCTAATTATGGCCCTGTTTGGCACAGCTTATAATCAGCTTATTTCAGCTTTCAGCTTAATTTAAGCTATTTTGATGTGTTTGGTTTAGCTTATAGCTTATAGCTTATAGCTTTTTGGAAGTCAGAAATCAGCTTATTCTTTGAGTGGGGCAGGAGATGCTTTAAGAATAAGCTGGAAATCAGCTTAAGCTGAAAGTTATAAGCTATAAGCTGTTTAGGCATAAGCTATAAGCTGTTTCCCACAGCTCTACCAAACGGGGCTTATGCATAAGACCCTGTTTCTGATAAGACTGTACTTTGTTGTAATTCTGTAGTGGACATCATTCATTAACCCCTTTACTCTGTTTATTATTCACTGGGCTTTCGCTCACAGTTTACTATATATATGTAGGTGAGCCGACACAAGACCCTGGCCAGAGTTGATGGCCCTCTGTTTCGTTGTTTTGGTCAAGCCACCTGTTGCGCCTCCCGAGGAGGTTCCAGTTAAAGCCTAACCCCGAGGCAGTTTTGTTTCATGCTAGTCGTTGGTTGTGGTTTTTGTAAAGTTGGATCTTGAGACATACTTGTGTAAATATGTTGTACATATGGGTGTTTCTGGCTAGCATGTTTATATATATAAATAAGTTTTAAATTTTCTGTCCCATGTATGTCATCACAGCTCATTGGACCTTGTTTATTTTACTTTATTGCTTCCGCAGCCCCTTATTTGTTGTTAATATGTTTGGAGGCCGTAGGTAATCCATGGATTACTGGCCGGTTACGTCGCTAAACCTATAGGGGCGGGTTTGGGTCGTGACAGTATGCAAAAAGACTTTTCATACATATATATATACTGATGCAAAGACGCATTACAATATTTACAAACATTGAGCAGGACCAAACCCCCATTAACGATTCAAATTCGATCTATATCGCTATACAAAATGAATCTGAGACAGACGGGGGAAATAAAAAAAAAACCCCCTAAGCCATAGCTTGGCAAGCTCGGAACCTCGTAGTGAGGCACAGTGATTGGCTTGACAAAAAGGGGAGCCTAATCCACGCTCCTAGCTCCAGTCTGGTGCCTGAACACCTACATATATATATAAACAGTGAGCTAAAGCCCAGTGAATAACATAATGCGTAAAGAGGTTTAGAATGAATGTCCTTACAGTAATGAAAACAATTCATTAATTCAGTTTATCAGTCATTCAGTCATATGTGGTACATCCATTAGCATAGCGATAAGATGCTTGATGGGTCTTGGAAGACCGGCGATCAATGATGGCCATCAATCAAGAACGAATGGTTCCAACAAGGAACCGACAAAGATCTCTATACCGATAAGAATAAAGAAATGAGTTGCTAAGGATGCCTGTCTGATTCGAATATAGGACATACATTCATTTAATTAGCGATGTCGATTCGAAGCGGTTTAGTTAAGCGATGAAAAACATTCGCAGTTGAACATATCTTTACACAATTGTTACTCACAGAGTTCTGGGTTACAGTAAAACTAGAGCGCGTCTCCAGTCGCCAACCCTACACAGTTTACAGATTGAACACACACTAAGCTATACAGTTGGGAAAGGTAATAACTTAATCCCTAATTTACCTCAGTGTGTTCTACATCTATATCCTCATTAAGATGTCTTAAACATGCCCTAGGAATGCCTAGGATGGAAAGAGGATGCAAAGATGCACTTTTAAACACTTTACAAAATTTTCAGAAAACAGGGGTCTCGCTCAATTGTGGCTTTCTCGCCGGCGGACATCTGAGACAAAGGATCTCGCCGGCGTGACTTCCGTCGCTCGAGCGGATTGCTATCTCTGATGAAAATCTTGGATGCTCGAAATTTACGCTCGACGGGCGCTCGACCCTCGCTCGAGCGTGAGACACAAGTCCTCGCTCGAGCGTGAGTTCTCTCGCTCGAGCGGACTGTAAACTCATGTAAAGTTGTCACGACCCAAACCCACGCCTATAGGTTTGGCACCGTAACCGGCCAATAATCCGAGGATTACCTACGGCCTCTGAAGAGATTAACAAATGTAAAGGGGCTGCGGAAGCAAATATACAAAGTAACTAGGTCCAATGAACTGTGATGACGTACATAGGACAGAAAATTCAAAACTTATTTATATACATAAACATGCTAGTCAGATACACCAAATATGTACAAAGTATTTACAGAATGTAATCCCAAGATCTGACGTTACAAAACAGATACAACAGACTAGCATAAAGTGCAAAAACAGCCATAGCGTTAGGCTTCAAGCGGAACCTCCTCAGGAGGCGCAACAGATGGCTGACCAAAACAAAACAGAAGGCCATCAACTCTGACCTGGGTCTTATGCCGCCTCACCTACATATATATAGTAAACTGTGAGCGAAAGCCCAGTGAATAATAAACAGAGTAAAGGGGTTTCAATGAATGAGTTCATACAGATTTCAGAAATCAATTCATATTATATCAAAAGCATACTTGATCGCATAGAAATCATAATTCAGTTTTATCAAACTCATACTTGATTGGATCATATACCGACAGAAATCATAAGTCATAGTTACATTTACGTGATACATCCATTAGCATAACTAAACAAGACGCGCAATGCGTAAGGTTATGAATAACCTAGTTCCCGCGAAGGAATCTCCGGATCCGGGTAATAGGACAGCTAAGCCCCCATGGCGGGCCTCCGGTACGGGCAACAGTGCACAAACAGGACGCATAAGCGTAAGGTTACAAATAACCTAATTCTACGAAGGAACCTCCGATACCGGGTCACGGCTGTAAATCTCACATGGTACTAAGGATGTCACGAATACATGTCAGAAATTGAATAATCATTCATTGTACTTAACATATCATTTCAGAAAACAGATCTCATTTTGTCACACAGAAAATAAGTACTGTTGAACATATCTTTACTAAGTTATTACTCACAGTGGGCGTTGAAATAGATAGACGGAGCCAAACGGTCAAACAGAATGCGGCACACGACCTATACAACACATAACGGATACACACTTGAAATACGCATTTCTAACTGTACAAAACTTACATCATCGATTCTAAGTGTGTACCTAACCTCTTATCCTTAATATGGAGCCTTAAACATGGCCTAGGAATGCCTAGGATGGAATGAGGGTGCAAAAATGCCTTAGAAAACATTTTTCAAAAGTTGCTGAAAACAGGGGTCTCACTCGAGCGTGAATTTCTTCGCTCAAGCGAGCTTGTCAAAACAATAGGGTCGCCCGAGCATGGACTTCCTCGCTCGAGCGGTTTGCAAAAATGAAAAAAGTGCTGGATGTTGGAAAACTCCACTCGATGCTCGCTCGATGCTCGCTCGAGCGTAAGACACAGTCCTCGCTCGAGCGTAAGTTCTCTCGCTCGAGCATACGTCTGCGTGCACCAAGATTCTGAGAGCTTGAAATTTACGCTCGAGCCACCATTCCTTCGCTCGAGCGGTGATCAGAGTAAACGGTGGTCGCTCGAGCGTAGAATCCTTCGCTCGAGCGAAGAAGCCAATTTTTAGAATTTCCAGATTTGCCTCCCAAGCTCAAACCAAGCATTCTACAGCTCAAAACTCGACCTCTTGGGCTTATTTTCTGGAAAGACATTTCAAACTCATAATATGACAAGTTTCAAAGCTCAATTTGTAAAATCAAGGGCCAAGAGTGAGTCAATTTGGTCACAAATTCAATAAATCTTCAAGAACAAAGTTTAAACAAACATGCATGAGTTCAAATAAATTTCAATGCTCCAAAACATGATCCAAAGCAAAATAAAACTTAGAATTTTGATGAATTCAAGGACCTTAGCAAAAATATGACCATACATGTGAAGATTTGATACAAAACAACTTCAAATTCTAAGAACATGTTCATGCATGCATGATATGGACTTCAATTCAACATGTTAAACCCAATTTTAGCTTTAAACACTAATCTAACCATGAACCATGCAAGAAGTGGTCTAGACTCACAATTAAGAGAAGAATCTCCTACCTTAAACCTTGAAATCAAAGTGTGCTAGCTCAATTTGTTGTTATAAACCTTCAAATCTCCAAGTGTCTAGCCAAAATCCTTGTTGGAACTAAGTTTTCTCTCCTCTCCCTCTTACCTACGTTTTTCCTCAGCCAAGGATAATGAAATGGTGTAATAAGGTCTCTAGTAAGATGAAACAAAATGGCCCACTCACAATGGCAAAATAGTAATTACCTAGGTTCAATAATATAACATTATTTAATCTAATTTAACCATTCCAAATCGAATTTTAATTAAACCCACCATAAAGTCACATATATTCTAACGAGTCCAAGACACTACTCAATTTTAGAATCGGGCGCCGATAAGGCTTCCAATTCGCAGTTTAAAGTTTAAAACAGGAACAGATATTTCGACACCGAACAGATAGAAATATATAATTCATACAATACACATGCAAATTAATTCCAGATTTCCTCTTAATTACTATTAGGCATAATTAAGTACCAATTAGCGTTAATCAGGGTCAGGGTTATTACAAAAGTACTAGATGCACGCATTTCACGCTCGAGCGTAACTTTTCTCACTCGAGCGGAAGACATGATCACAGAGTGTATGCTCGAGCGTAGAGTTCCTCGCTCGAGCGTGGGTCCAAAATCTGGAAATTCCAAATTTGAACCTCAAGCTCAAAACCAAGTTTCAATGCATAAATTTCGATCCTCTTGAGCTAATTTTCTGGAAAACACTTCAAAACCCATAATATTACATGTTTCAAAGATCAATTTAAGAAATCAAAGCCCAATGGTGTTTTAATTAAATCCAATTTCAAACCAAATTTTCATGAATATGATCTCAATGAACATGCATGAACTTTAAACAACTTTCAAGCTTCAAAACATGCTCTCATGAGCCAATTCCTTTCAAAATAAGATCAAATCATGGACTATCATACTATTATGAACATGCATGCACCAATTGCCATGAAATCAACATCAAAATGCAAGGATAAACACATGCATGCATGATACAAGCTTTAATCCAACACTACAAGACCAATTCAAGCCTTAGATCACTAAAGACCCATTAATCATGCAAGAATAAGCACAAAGACACAATGAAGAAGGTCAATGATCTACCTTAGGTCTTCAATGTAAGATACACAAGCTCAATTTGCAATCCACACTTCAATTCCTTCAAGTTTCTAAGCAAAACAACAAGGACAATTCAACTCTCTCACTTTCTCTCTCTCTAGTTCGGTGGTGGTAAGGAAATGAGCTGATGAAATGTTTGTTTGAGTGTATAAAGGCTCAAATATGTTTAGCCTACATGGCCCACTAACAATGGCATTTAAATAAATAAGTTTAACTCTTATTTTAATCTATTTTAATCATACCAAATCACATTTCAGATAAATATGTCATAAAATCACATAAATTATGATGGTCTTAAAACATCAATCAATTTCTAGTTCGGCCGCCGATAAGGCCTTCAATTTGAAGTTCAAACATAAAAACATGAACAGATAATCAAACAAGTAACAGATAGAAATGCAATATAATAGATATACTTAATCAATTCAGTTTCAGATTCCAGTCGGTCAGTCCAGTATTTCAATCAATTCAATTATCCATCTTAACCAGTCTCAGTTTAGTAATAATTGGTAATTAATCGGTAATCAGTGGTGAGGGTTATTACAGTCTCCCCTCCTTAAAAAGAGTTTAGTCCTCTAAACTCGAGTTACCTTCGTTTTGGAAGAAAATAGGATTCAGTGGAAACAGTTGAGGATATCTTTTAGCCATGTCATCTTCCCTTTCCCAAGTGGCATACACGCCACCATGGTTTTGCCAGTCAACTTTCACTAACGGGATCTCTTTGTTTCTCAACTTCTTGATCCGTCTGTTTACAATTTGTATAGGCCGTTCCTCGTAAGTGTAGTCATCATTCAGCACTACACGGGTAGGCTCTATCACATGAAAAGGATCCCGGAGGTAGTCCCTCAATATAGAAATATGGAAGACGTTATGCATATGTTCCATTTCAGAAGGAAGCGCAACTTAATACGCCACCGGATTGATTTTCTCAATAATCTCATACAGTCCGACATATCTCGGCACTAGCTTGCCTTTGACTCCAAAACGAGTCTGGCCTTTCATCGGTGTCACTTTGTCACGACCCAAACCCGGCCCTATGGGTTTAGCACCGTCAATGTCAGAATCTGCCAAGAATATCTGATTAAGCAATCTGAGAACTGGCGGAAGCCAATACAGTAAATAACTAGTGTCCATTGAGCTGTGAAATCTGTATGCCAAAAACATTTTTATGCATTCATACACTTCAGAACGGCGCAGTCTATACATTCATTTACAAACATTCAGTACAGGGATCACATCCCTAGGCAACAGTACGGTATATCAGTAGACAGTCTATACAGTATTACAAAACAGTAGGGAGACAGGTGGGGAAAACAAAAACACCCCAAGCCATAGCATGGCGACTAGGAACCTCGCTGTGAGGCACACAGGCTGGCCGGACAAAACTGGGGACTGACCCACGCTCCTAGCTCCGGTCTGGTGGTTGAGCACCTACATATATATATAAACAGTGAGCTAAAGCCCAGTGAATAACATAAAGCGTAAAGAGGTTATGAATGAATGTCCTTACATTAATGAAATCAATTCATTATACAGTATTTCAATCTTTCAAGATTTACCAATCAAGATTTCAATCAAGCGATCATATGTGGTACATCCATTAGCCTATAAACAAGAGGGTCCAAAAGGACCGGATCTTATGAACCAACAAAGAATGATGGCCATCAATCAATAAACAAGATGGTTCCACAAGGAACCGAGAGCTCAGAATAAGAATAATCAATGCTAAGGATGCCACTGTCTGAGAATCTGAGGACATACATTCATTCAAGAAACAATATCGGTTCAATAAATAGCCAGTCAAGATTCAAAATATAACCATTTGAACATATCTTTACACAATCTGTTACTCACAGAGATTGGGCTAATAGCAGCTAGAGCGCGTCCCCGAGAGCCAACCCTAAACAGTTAACAAATAGAACACACACTAAGTTCACAATCGGAAGGATGATAATTAAATCCCTAAATTTCCTCGGTGTGGTTCTATGTCTAAATCCTCATTAAGATGCCTTAAACTAGGCCTAAGAATGCCTAGGATGGGATGAGGATGCAAAGATGTGCACAGAAATCAGTTTCGGAATTTTCAGAAAACAGGGCCTCCGCTCGAGCGCAGGTTTCCCCGCTCGAGCGGACAAGCAAACAAAGGTCCCGCCGGCGTCAACTTCGCCGAGCGGCCGATCTATAGTGCAAGATCTTTGGATGCGCGATTTTCCGCCGGCGTGAGAAACCCTTCGGCCGAGCGGATCAGAAACATGCCAAAAAAAATACTGGGAGTATGAATTCCCCGCTCGAGCGGAAGGCCAAAATCTGGAAAATCCAGATTCAACCTCCAAGTTCCAAACCAAGTTTTGATGCTCCAAATTCGATCCTCTTGGGCCCATTTTCTGGAAAACTCTATCAAACACATAGAATAACACGTTTTAAAGCTCAATTTAAGAAATCAAGGCCCAAGGGTGTTTCAATTAAACCCAACTTTCAAACCCATTTCATGAACAATTTCAAAACATGACATGCATGAACTTCAAACCAAATTCAAGCTTCAAATCTTGCTCTAATGAGCTCCAATCTTTGAAAACCAAATGAAAACATGGTCTATGGTAAAAATATGGACATGCATGTATAATTCTCCAAGAATTCAACTTCAAACTCACTAAATTCAACATGCATGCAACAATGGAACTTCAATTCAACAATTATGAACCAAATCATGGTTTAGTTCTACAATGACGCATGAAACATGCAAGGCTTAGCTCAAGACAACAAGAAGAAGATGATTTCACTTACCTAAGTCTCAATTTAAAGGTAAGGATGCTAGATTAGCAAGTATACTTCAATCTACTTCAAGTCTCCTAGCAATTCTCAACAATGGCAACATGAGCTCAAGTCTACTCCCTCTCTCACTCTATAATTCGGTGGGGACTAAGGAAAAGGCTGAGGAGAAGCTTGTTCAACATGTAATAAGGTCTAGACTAAGAATAAACAAATGGGCCACTAGCTATGGCAATGTGGTAATTAAGTCAATCTAGACAATTAGCTCGTTTAAATCTAATTTAGTCATTCCTAATCGAGTTTTAGATAAATACACCATAAAATCAGAAATATTCTACTGATTCTAAAACATCAAACGGTTTCTAAATCGGCCGCCGATAAGGCCTTCAATTAACAATTTAAACATACGAATTCAAACAGATAGTCACACAATCAAACAGATGCAATATGCAATATAACAGACAAACTTATTCAATTTCAGTTTCGATTTCAATCGGTCCGTTCAGTACTTCAGTTAATTCGATTACTAGTCATAATCAGTTCAGTTTAGCAATAATCAGTATATAATTCAGTGGTTATACGGTAATCAGTACGAGGGTTGTTACACACTTTCACAAAAACGTGATCACCCACTTCATATTCTCTATCCCGTCTTCTGACATCCGCATAACTTTTCTGTCGGCTCTGTGCGGTTTTCAACATCTGTTGTATCAGTTTCACTTTCTCAGTCGTCTTATAAACAATCTCGGGCCCAAGCAAAGATCCATCTCCAACTTCTGTCCAGCAAATCGGAGATCTACATTTTCTGCCATACAATGCCTCGAAAGGGGCCATACCAATACTCGAATGATAACTGTTGTTGTAGGCAAATTCAGCTAAAGACAAATGACTTTCCCAATTTCCCTAAAAATCAAGGACACACATTCTCAGTAAATCCTCCAGAGTCTGGATGGTCCTTTCTGACTGGCCATCTGTCTGAGGATGATAGGCACTGCTCAATCTCAGTTCAGTACCCAATGCAGTCTGTAAGCTTTGCCAAAATCTTGATGTAAACTTCGAATCCCTATCAGAAACAATGGACACAGACACTCCATGCAGTCTAACAATTTCATCAATATAGAGTATAGCTAATTTGTCCGCATTATAAATTGGTTTAACAGGTAAGAAGTGAGCAAATTTAGTCAGTCTATCAATAATAACCCAAATTGAATCCATACCTTTACTAGAGCGAGGCAATCCCACAATAAAATCCATAGTAATATGTTCTCATTTCCACTCCGATATCGGTAAGGGCTGCAATAAGCCTGCGGGTCGTTGATGTTCAGCTTTGACTTGTTGGCAATGAAGACATTTTGATACAAAATCAGCAATTTCTTTCTTCATTCCCGGCCACCAGAAATTCAGTTTCAGGTCTTGGAACATTTTCGTGTTCCCCAGATGAATAGAAAATTTTGAATTGTGGCCCTCTTGCAGAACTCTTCTTTTCAATTCAAAATCATTTGGTACACACAGTCTTCCCTGAAATTGTAGTACATTATTTTCAAATTTGAAATCCGGTCTCGGTTTAGATTTTCTTTCTTCGATGATCTTCTTCAAGAAGTCATCCTGTTGCTGTTTCTCTTTAATTTCTTCAATCAATACCGATTGAGCAAAAATAGCAGCTAACGTTCCACCTTGCTCTCGCAAAACAATTTCAATTTCAGATTTTTCAAGGTCACAAAGCAACTCTTTCTGTCCGGTGAGCAAACAGGCTAAATTGCCAATCGATTTCTGGCTCAGTGCATCGGCAACGGTGTTGGCTTTCCCCAGATGGTACAAAATCTGTAGGTCATAGTCTTTAATCAGTTCTAGCCATCTCCGTTGTCTCATGTTCAGTTTTTTCTGTGTGAAAAAATACTTCAGACTCTTGTGGTCGATGTATACTTCACATATCGCCCCATAAAGGTAGTGACGCCAGATTTTCAGTGCAAATACCACTGTAGCAAGTTCCAAGTCATGGGTCGGGTAGTTCTTTTCATGCGGTCTCAGTTGTCGGGAAGCATAGGCAATAACTCTCTCATTCTGCGTTAAAACACATCCCGAACCCTTATGAGAAGCATCACTAAAAATGGTAAATCCATCCGGACCTGAAGGTAAGGTAAGAACCGGTGCAGTCACTAGTCGAGTTTTCAACTCTTGGAAAGCTAATTCTCTTTGGTCAGTCCAGTCAAATGATATCCCCTTCTGAGTTAATTGAGTCAACGGTAAGGCAGTTTTGGAGAAATCTTTGACAAATCTTCTGTAGTATCCAGCTAAACCTAAAAAGCTTCGGACTTCGGTCACATTTGTTGGTCTAAGCCAGTTTACTATTGCTTCAACCTTCTTTGGGTCAACTGAAATTCCATCCTTGCTAATAACATGTCCCAAAAACATAACATGATCAAGCCAGAACTCACATTTAGACAATTTAGCATAAAGTTTCTGTTCCCTTAGGGTCTGTAGGGCAAGTCTCAGATGATGTTCATGTTCTGCTATACTTTTGGAATAAATCAGGATGTCATCTATGGATACAACAATAAAGTCATCAAGGAATGGTTTAAAGATTATGTTCATGAGGTCCATAAATGCAGCAGGTGCATTGGTAACTCCGAAAGGCATAACTAAAAATTCATAATGTCCATACCTCGTTCGAAAAGCTGTTTTATCAATGTCCTCTGGTTTAACTTTCAACTGATGATATCTGGATCTAAGATCAGTCTTAGAGAAAACTTGAGCACCTTGTAACTGATCAAATAAGTCATCAATACGCGGTAATGGATATTTATTTTTCACAGTTACCTTGTTCAGTTCGCGGTAGTCATCTGAGCCTCGGTGGTTGTCTTTCTTTTCACAAACAAAGACGAGTGCACCCATGTGAAAGTACTAGGCTTGATGAACTTTTTGTCTAACAGTTCTTGCAGTTGCACTTTCAATTCTTTCAGTTCAGTTGGAGCCATTCTGTAAGGAGCTTTCGATATAGGTTGTGTACCTGGAATCACATCAACGGCGAGCTCAATCTCCCTGTCAACCAAATCCCCTGGCAGATCATCTGGAAAAACATCTGGGAACTCTCTAACTATAGGAATACAGTTCACATCAGTTTTAACATCGATGATACGATCAATCTGAGCGAAATACCGCACATCCCTTTCTAATCAATTTAACAGCCTTCACAGATGAAATCAAATATGGGGGAGGTACCACTCCACTTCCATTAAACGCATAAATTCGAGCAAACCGGTGGGCGAAAAACTACTTGTTTAGTTACCATCTATGGTGGCATGATATTTAGTTAACGATCCATCCAATATTACATCAAAATGATCAATGTTCAGAGGCAGTTAGTCAATAAACAAATGTGCATCTCTAACAATAATTTCACAAGCAGGGTACGCACAAGTCATGGATCCCCCAACGGGTGATGATACAGCTAACAGATAATTCATGGGTTCTAATGGTCTACTCAATTTTCGCGAAAAAGCATACGATACATATGAATGTGTAGACCCCAAATCAATTAGAACATAAGCATTCTTAGTACAAATAGAGAGAATACCTGACACAACGGTCTCGGTATTTTGTACGTCTCCCGCTACTAGGGCGAACACTCGGCCTTGCCTCATAGGCTCTTTCCCGGTAGCTTTAGGGTTCGGTTTTGGTGTAGCGATTGATCTTTGCTCGCAGTGCGACTTCATTATGCCCGAGGTGGAAGGGCAATCTTTGACCATGTGGCCCACCTTGCCACACCTGTAACAAGCACCAGAGATTTTATAACAAACTCCCTTGTGATTCTTACCACATTCAGAACAGGGTGGTATGAAACCACTCCCTTGGCTGGGGCTAGTTGTTGACCACGTATTCTGTTTCTTGTTCAATGGGTTATGCTTGCCTTTCTTGAACTTGAAACCCTGCCTTTTACCACGCCATTCAGACGCTGGTGTTTCAATTTTCAGTTCCTCGATCTTTGATTCAGCCATCAAAGCTCGGTCAAGAACATTTACATAGTTCGGTAGCTTCAGAACATTAATTCTGTCCAGTATTGCAACATTTAGGCCACCTTCAAACTTTCTGGCCTTCTTATAGTTGGTGTCCACCACGTGTGGTGCATAACGGGCAAGTTTAGTAAATTTGGCCTCATATTCTGCCACTGACATGGTGCCTTGTTTTAGTTGCTCAAATTCGGTCACCTTTCTGTCCCTGACACACTGAGGGAAGTGCTTTTCAAAGAAGGCTCCTTTGAATTGAGCCCAAGTCATTACAGTATTGGTGTCACGGACTAGCATCCACCACCTTCTAGCCTCTTCTTGTAAAGTGAAGGTAGCTAACAGTACTTTATGTGCCTCCGAGCACGGAAACACCTCAAACAATTTCTCAATCTCCAAAACCCATGCCTCAGCTTTTAACGGTTCCAGGCCTCCCTGAAAGGATGGCGGTTTCATCTTGCTGAACTTATGTGTCAGTGCAATTATGTCCCCATCATTAACATTGACATTCTGTTCCGGCTGTACCAGAGGAGGAGGTGGGGGCTGTTGGTTCTATTGTTGATCTAATCTTTCCGTTATCAATTCCATCATTCTCTCCAATCTTGCCATTCTTGCCTCAGAGGATGAGGATTCAGATTCATTTGCAGTTCTTGTATTATCTATTTCACTATAAGCAGTTATAGCAATTATCAACATAAGCAGTTGCATACTTAAACAGTTTATCACATTAGCATATATTCAGTTATGTCGTAGCCACACACTTATCATGCAATGCCCTAATCACTTTTCTAGGACACCCTATAGCACATCTGGACACGTGTGTGCGGTATAACTCGTGGTTAAGTATCGCTCTGATACCACTCTGTCACAACCCAAACCCGCCCCTATGGGTTTAATCAGAATGTAGGCTAATGTCAAGAGATTACCGATGGCACATATGATAATTGATAAGAAAAAGAGGGCATGGCGGAAGCCAAAATAGTAAATAAACAATGTCCAATGACAGTCGGTATGCAAAAAGACTTTTTATACATATATATATATCTGATACAAAAGCGATGCATTACAATATTTACAATTATTGAGCAGGACCAAACCCCATTATGATTCGGTCACAGTGCTATCGATCTATCTGATTATACAAAAGCAGAACCACGAAGATAGGCGGAAATAAAAAACCCCTAAGCCATAGCTTGGCAGGCTCGGAACCTCGCAGTGAGGCACAGTGGTTGGCTTGACAAAAAGGGGAGCCTAATCCACGCTCCTAGCTCCGGTCTTGTGCCTGAACACCTACATATATATATATATAAACAGTGAGCTAAAGCCCAGTGAATAACATAATGCGTAAAGAGGTTTAGAATGAATGTCCTTACAGTAATGAAAACAATTCATTAATTCAGTATATCAGTCATTCAGTCATATGTGGTACATCCATTAGCATAACAGTACAGTAAACAATAGGTCTTGGAAGACCGAACAGTCAATGATGGCCATCAATCAGTAAATAGTAGTGGTTCCAACAAGGGAACCGACAAAGATCTCTGTAACAGTAACAGTAAACAGTAGTTGCTAAGGATGCCACAATACAGTTTAGAATATAGGACATACATTCATTCAATTAGCTGTATCGATTCAGAAAGCAGTTCAGTTAAACAGTAAGAAAACATTCGCAGTTGAACATATTTTTACACAATTGTTACTCACAGAGTTCTGGGTTACAGTAAAACTAGAGCGCGTCTCCAGTCGCTAACCCTACACAGTTTACAGATTGAACACACACTAAGCTATACAGTTGGAAAAGGTAATAACTTAATCCCTAATTTGCCTCAGTATGTTCTACATCTATATCCTCATTAAGATGTCTTAAACATGCCCTAGGAATGCCTAGGATGGAAAGAGGATGCAAAGATGCACTTTTAAACACTTTACAAAGTTTTCAGAAAACAGGGGTCTCGCTCGAGCGTGGCTTTATACGCTCGAGCGGACATGCAGACAAAGGATCTTCGCTCGAGTGTGACTTCCGTCGCTCGAGCGGACTGTATGCTACAGTGAAAATACTGGATGCTCGAAATTTACGCTCGACGGGTGCTCGAACCTCGCTCGAGCGTGAGACACAAGTCCTCGCTTGAGCGTGAGTTCTCTCGCTCGAGCGAACTGTAAACTCATGCAAAGTACTAGATGCACGCATTTCACGCTCGAGCGTAACTTTTCTCGCACGAGCGGAAGACATGATCACAGAGTGTACGCTCGAGCGTGAAGTTCCTCGCTCGAGCGTGGGTCCAAAATCTGAAAATTCCAAATTTGAACCTCAAGCTCAAAACCAAGTTTCAATGCATAAATTTCGATCCTCTTGAGCTAATTTTCTGGAAAACACTTCAAAACCCATAATATTACATGTTTCAAAGATCAATTTGAGAAATTAAAGCCCAAGGGTGTTTCAATTAAATCCAATTTCAAACCAAATTTTCATGAATATGATCTCAATGAACATGCATGAACTTTAAACAACTTCCAAGCTTCAAACCATGCTCTTATGAGCCAATTCCTTTCAAAATAAGATGAATCATGGACTATCATACTATTATGAACATGCATGTACCAATTGCCATGAAATCAACATCAAAATGCAAGGATAAACACATGCATGCATGATACAAGCTTTAATCCAACACTACAAGACCAATTCAAGCCTTAGATCACTAAAGACCCATTAATCATGCAAGAATAAACACAAAGACACAATGAAGAAGGTCAATGATCTACCTTAGGTCTTCAATGTAAGATACACAAGCTCAATTTGCAATCTACACTTCAATTCCTTCAAGTTTCTAAGCAAAACAACAAGGACAATTCAACTCTCTCTCACTTTCTCTCTCTCTAGTTCGGTGGTGGTGAGGAAATGAGCTGATGAAATGTTTGTTTGAGTGTATAAAGGCTCAAATATGTTTAGCCTACATGGCCCACTAACAATGGCATTTAAATAAATAAGTTTAACTCTTATTTTAATCTATTTTAATCATACCAAATTACATTTCAGATAAATATGCCATAAAATCACATAAATTATGATGGTCTTAAAACATCAATCAATTTCTAGTTCGGCCGCCGATAAGGCCTTCAATTTGCAGTTCAAAAATAAAAACATGAACAGATAATCAAACAGGCAACAGATAGAAATGCAATATAATAGATATACTTAATCAATTCGGTCGATTCGATGGTCATCCGATATTTCAATCAATTCAATTATCCATCTTAACCAGTCTCAGTTTAGCAATAATCGGTAATTAATCGATAATCAGTGGTGAGGGTTATTACAACACCACAGCAGAGAGGTTGATGTCATTCACTCCGTCAGAGATGTAATCTAGTTCAGTTACATTAGCCTGATTAGTAGTCTTCTTGCTTGTACTTCCATGATCTTTCTTAGGGTGGCGGCAGTCAGAAGCTCGATGTCCAGTTTTGCCACAGTTATAGCATTTTCCTTTGAACTTCTTGCTACTATCGCCTTGTTTAGGACCATATCCAGTAAACTTCCTCTTTTTGTTATGTGGTTTATGAACTTGTTCAACCACATTGGCCTTGAACTTAATGGGATTTTTTCCATTTCTCTTTTCAGCCTTTCGGTTATCTTCCTCAATTCTTAATCTTACAATCAATTCATCCATGGTCATCTCTTTGCGTTTATGTTTTAAATAATTTTTGAAATCTTTCCAAGCCGGTCGTAACTTTTCCACTAAAGCAGCGACTTGGTAAGACTCGCTTAGAGACATACCCTCAGAATGAATATCATGTAGGCTTGTTTTTTAGTGTGATGAATTTGTATTAACAAAGAGTGGTATGTATGTTAGTAAGGGATACATGAGTGATGGTTTCTTTAAGTTGAATGTAATGACAGTTGTACCAAAAGTTGCTATGAATAAGAATAACACATCTTTTGCTTATATTCTTGAGTCGAATTTATGGCATAGTAGATTAGGACATGTGAATTTTGATGCTTTGCGTAGATTAATTGATTTAGATTATATACCAAAGTTTGAAATTAATCCTAATCATAAATGTGAAATTTGTGTAGAAGCGAAACTAACTAAGGCTCCATTTAAATCGGTTGAAAGGAATACCAAACCTCTAGAATTAATTCATACTGATGTATGTAATCTAAAATTTGTTCAAACTAGAGGAGGCAAAAAGTATTTCATAACATTTATCGATGATTGCACAATATATTATTATGTTTATTTACTTAGAAGTAAAGATGAAATCTTAGAAATGTTTAAACTCTACAAAACAGAAGTTGAAAATCAACTTGGTAAAACCATTAAAATGGTTAGAAGTGATAGGGGTGATGAATATGATGCACCATTAAATGAATTTTGTGCACAACATGACATTATTCACCAAACTACAGCACCTTATTCTCCACAGCAAAATGGAATTGCTGAAAGGAAGAATAAAACCCTAGAAGAAATTATGAATGTCATGTTGCTAAGTTTAGGCTTACCACAAAACTTGTGGGGGGAAGCAATATTGTCTACTAATTATGTTCTTAACAGAATACCCCACAAGAAAACTAAAAACACTCCTTATGAATTGTGGAAAGGTCGATTGCCTTCCTACAAATACTTAAAAATGTAGGGGTGTTTGGAAAAAGTTGAAGTTCCTGTTCCTAAAAAGACTAAGATTGGACTAAAAATAGTAGATTGTGTGTTTATTGGTTATGCTCAGAATAGTAGTGCATATCGGTTTCTGACTTATAAATAAAAAATACCTAATATAAATGTGAACACTATTATAGAGTCAAGGAATGCTGTGTTTTTTGAACATGCCTTTCCTTACAAGAAAGGACATGAATTAAGTTCACAAAAAAGAACTTATGATTGTACTCAAAGTCAAGAGACTAATGACAATCAAACGCAAGAGACTAGTAGTGGTCTCGACCAACAGGATTTAACTGATGATGAACCAAGAAGAAGTAAGAGAGTGAGAACATCAAAATCCTTTGGTCTAGATTTCCTAACATACCTGTTAGAAAATGAACCTCAAAACTTTAAGGCAACAATGACAGGTCTTGAAGCACCTTTGTGGAAAGAGGCTGTTAATAATGAAATTGAATCCGTTATGCAAAATCATACTTGGGAATTGGTAGATCTTCCACCAGGTTCTAAACCTCTTGGATATAAATGGATATTCAAGAGAAAAATGAAAGCAGATGGTTCAATTGACAAGTATAAAGCAAGACTTGTAGTTAAAGATTACAGACAAAAGGAAGGTCTGGACTATTTTGACACATATTCCCCTGTGACAAGAATAACATCCATTCGCATGCTTATTGCTATAGTAGCGTTGTTTAATTTAGAAATACATCAAATGGATGTTAAGGTAGCTTTCTTAAACGGTGATCTAAATGAAGAGATCTATATGGAGCAACCTGAAGGGTTTGTAGTGTCGGGGCAAGAAAAGAAAGTTTGTCAGCTTGTAAAATCTCTTTATGGATTAAAACAAGCACCTAAGCAATGGCATGAAAAAATTTGATCATGTAATGCTTAGTAATGGGTTTAAGATAAATGAATGTGACAAATGCGTCTATGTTAAAAACACTAACCAATGATATGTCATAGTTTGTCTTTATGTGGATGACATGCTTATCATTGGAAGCAGTCAAAACATGATCAAATCAATTAAGCAAATGCTTAACAACATATTTGATATGAAAGATATGGGGGTCGCAGATGTTATATTAGGAATGAAAATTACTAAAACATCTGACGGATATGCATTATCTTAATCAGATTATATTGAGAAAATTCTTGGTAAATTTATCAAGGATGATATAAATTTAGCTAGAACACCTGTAGACGTCAATCTTTATTTATCAAAAAATAAAGGTGATGCAGTGTCTCAATTAAAATACTTTCAAATCATTGAAAGCCTAATGTACCTAATGAATTGTACTCATCCTGATATAGCTTATGCTATTAGTAAATTGAGTAGGTACACTAGTAACCCCGGAGAAGACCATTGGAAAGCGATCATTCGGGTTCTTAGATATCTAAGATTCACCTGTGATCATGGTTTGAAATTTACTCGATATCTAACAGTACTTGAAGGTTATTGTGATGCCAATTGGATATGGGACACTAAAGATTCAAAATCCACTAGTGGATATGTCTTTACTCTGAGAGGCGCTGCTGTTTCTTGGAAATCCACGAAACAAACATCCATTGCGCGATCCACAATGGAATCCGAGTTCATTGCTTTAGACAAAGCAAGAGAAGAAGCAGCATGACTTCGTCACTTCTTAGAAGACATTCCAATGTGGCCAAAACCTGTGCCAGCTATTTGCATTCATTGTGATAGTCAATCTGCAATAGGCAGGGCACAAAATCATATGTATAACGGTAAGTCACGACATATTCATCGTCGACATAATATCGTAAGGCAATTGTTGTCAAATGGAATAATCTCAATAGATTATATAAAATCTAAAGAGAATGTTGTGGATCTGTTAACAAAAGGTTTGACAAAAGAGTTAGTGTATAGTTCATCGAATGGGATAGGATTAAAGCCTATTACATAAGAGTCGTCATAATGGTAACCCTACTTATATGACTGGAGATCCCAAGAATTAAGTTCAAAGGGATAACTATGTTAGGGTGTTTGGGAAGAAAAAAAGTAGCCTAATTTAGGCTAAAATTCACAAAAAGACAAAATAGGCTAAAATAGCTAATAAGACAAAATATCACATCAAACCCATAATCATTTCACTTTTTCTCTCACAAACATCACATCTAACCATAAAAAAATCCAATCATCTTCCCAAACACAAAAATTTTAGCCTACTAAAATAACCAAAAACTAAAATAGCCTACTAAAATAGCAACTTCCCAAACGAAGCCTATGTATGGCTCGCCAGAAATCACCAAGGGATTAAAATTCCTTATCTATTCCTATGGTGAGAGTGATATCTGCAACATGTGTTGTCTGCAGGAGTATAAGGATAAGCTTTGCTTTTAATGATTACTTATATCTTGATTGAAGCATAAAATCAAGATGAGTATAAAGAGATATTCACAATAAGAATCACCTATATGAGTGTTGAACTGGGGCCGGTTCTATGAGAATGCAAAAGGCTAAATTCTCTAAAAATACTCATGAAAACCAGGAGCGTTCAATGCCAAAATGAACATAACAGTAAGAACCACGATGTGTTAGAAGATATTTTGTGTGAAATCTATTGTCTTGGCTTACACAAACGGCTGAACAATTCAAGGCATCGCGTCCATTAATTAGCCAGTAAATCCGATAGGTTATCACTAGGGAAGGTTCAAGGCCAAAAGCTATCTATCCTGATGCAAGATATTTTCGACTTATACTCTTTCGATAAAGTCTGTATATTGTTACATTTCTGTTGTCATCAAATTCCATGCATGTGGGGGATTGTTGGAAATGGTTATAAAATTCTGGGTAAAACTATAATTTTTTCCTAAGTTTGGTTTATTTTTTAGGTGGGTCCCGAGCGTCAATTTTCGCTGGTCAAAGTGATAACGCGTTTTATGCTGCATTGTGATTCAGTTTGTATATTTGGTTACTCAAAACCATTACCGGGTGAATGGAAAATTGAACCCAAAGTATGCTCCATGGAAATGGAGTTTTGGTGAAAAATCCTAAAATGTTTGAATAAGGCTTCTCCCACATTGATTTGGTGGGAAGTTTTGAATGAGTTTATAATGAATGGGATTGGAACTTAGGGTGTGCCCCAAGGGGTACTCAAGTGTTTTAGAGAGGGAGGTTATGAGCAAAATGGGATAGACCCATTGGACCCAAAAATCACCACAGCCTTGTGGCCTGCCACGCCCTGTCCTAGTCGGGTCATTTGAGGCGTGAGGTGGTTGGGTTTGTCCGGTCCAATACCTATCTTTTTGGGCAAAAAACATTTGAATTTAAACTTATTTTATTTTTTGATAAAATAAAATTCAGAATTCAAATTAATTCCGGAATTAAATTGGTCCGGTTTTACTGTACATCCAAACAGGGCCCTTTCTGTTTTTTATCTGTTTGAATTTTTGAACCTAACAGATTTAAATCTATTTAAATTCAAAACCAAACAGGTTTCATACCTGTTCAAACAGGTTTGTACCTGTTTAATTCAAAATTTGCAGCCACCACTACATTTATAAATAGGACAGCCCTCATTTGATGTTTAGAGATTTAGAAAATTTGTACTTCACCTCTGCAAATTTAATCTTCATTTTGCTGCATTTAATTTTTGTGAGAAAAAGTATAAACACTTAGTGTGTTCGTTAGGCAAATAATTTGTAGTGCTGCTATTGTTTGTAGTTGATCATTTTATCTTGGGAGATAGACGTCCACATTCTGAAAGTACCGCGGAGAGGACGAATCTGTCTTATGAACACAGTGTCAAATACTGGACTTGATCAGATATTTATTAGAAGAAATTAATCAAGTAAGTTGGTTAATTTATTATTCTGTTTTATTTGTTTTAAATCAGATTTTAATTTTATTTTTGTAACAAAATAAAATCTGTTTTTATTTATTTATTTATTTCTAATTTGATTTTTATAATCAAACAAATTCTCTCATTTCTTTTATTTTTTTATATTTTTATTATTGTTTAGTACACAAAAAAATATTATTTATTTAAGGGAAAATTACTCACAGGTCCCATGTGAAACATGTGGTGGCCATTTAATCCCAAAACTTTTTCATTACACCCAAAAGTCCTTTCCTCTCTCTCTCTCTCTGCTTTTGCTTCCCTTTCTCTCTCGTTTTTTTTTTTTCTGCATTTTTCTCTCATCGTGTTTGTCATGGAAGACGACGATCGGTGATCATGTCTTTCTCTATTGATCGGGATTCATTGATAACCACCAACCATCGAAATCAACTCCGACGAATAAGATGATATATTTTCCGACGAAGAAGATGAGTGGATCTACTTAGATCTGATGTAGATCTACTCAGATCTTCATCAGATCTGAGTAGATCTACACAGATTTGGCTAGATCTAAACAAAAAGTAGTTGCCGGAGTAAAATCCTCTCTCTACATCCGCCTTTCCCCTTCGATCTCTTTTTTTTTCTCTGCTATACATACATTTTTACATTCTAATGGAGAAAATTTTGAATTGAACAAGTAATTTTCGAGTTTTAGTTCTGAGTGAAACCGTAAAATTTTGCGATTTCAAATTTTTTTTTAGTCTTTGGAATGAATCATGGTTTAAAACTGTAAAATTTTGCAGTTTTATAACATTCTTTAGAACTGTAAAATTTTACAGTTTTATAACATGTTTTTTAATTTTTTTTTCCGGCAATATTCTAGACATTTCGGTGAGTCTCCGGCGACCGTTAAACGGAAGTCTGACGGTAGTAAGATGTGAACAGTGTCTGTAAAATAAAAAAAAAAAAAAAAGGATTTTTTGGTAACAATTAAAAATATGTGTGGACTAATTGGTGCAAGTATTTTGTTTTGGGATTAGCTGGATCTTGAACTTGTTACATGGGACTTATCAGTAAGTTCCCCTTTATTTAAATACAGTGAAGATTGTCCGATGCATACATGGATTGCTCTGTTTTTGTATCCAACTTGGCATGTGACAAAGATGAAGGTCTGGTTTTGGAGGTAGAGCAACAACCCATTAAACAGGATTACTCGAATTTGATCATGGAAGATTTATGTTCTGGTACCAAACAAGTTCCATCCATTGAAATTCATCCTCAACATTGGAGTTCTTTATTGGCCATGATGGTTTTGGGTTGATTCCAGTTGAAAAAGTTCGATTCAACTACCGAAAAAAAAAAATCAAAGTAATTTGTGAAACGTTGAAAGCAAATTGTGAGAAGTTCTGGTTGTAGAAATCTCTACCACCAAAAACGGTGTCGTTCTCTTCATGATTTATTTCTCTGCGTTTGCCCAAAACGATGGCCAATCCCACATTTCATCTACGGAGATTTTTTTTGTATCCGCTGCTACTCCTCTGTTCTTCCCTCATTTCGGGTAGGTTTGGTTTGTGTTTCTGAAAAAAATTTCAGAAATTTTCTCTACAAACAAATTTCAGAAATTTTCTCTACAAAATAAATTTTTCCAAAAAAATTTCCCAAAACACACAAACCAAACAAGTTTCCCAAACAAATTTCTCTCACACACACATCAAATCACTCATTTTTTCCAAAACTCTCTCTCAAAATAATTTTTCAAAACAAATTTCTCAAAAAACCAAACCAAACATATTTTCGTACTTTTTATCTCTAAATCACATCTCTCAAACACAAACCAAACATACCCTTCATCTTTGGAGATTTGGGGGTTGGAGTGAAGTGAGAAGCCAAGTAAGAAGTGATTGTGGGGGACCCGCGGTCGTTCATTAATCTCGGTTGACGCCGCTGTCACTTCGTTCTTCCATTTCTCTGCTTTTGCCGTCAATGGAGATTTTGAGGATCCAAAAGAAGAGTCATCTTTGAATTTGTGAGTTTAGCCGCCGTCACATTTGAAAAACGTTACACGAAGAAATGACTATCGTTTTTTGGTCCAAACACTCAATCCATTTCTCTGCGCAACGTGGCAACTTCCAGCCCTTTAGATTGCTTCTTGGCGACGTGTCACGATCTCGTTAAAACTGTTGGATAGTGCTGGACGGAAGACTGCAGGAGAGAAGGCGGATCCATCTTTTTCACTCTAGAGCACCTTAACGCCTTATTTACACCCAAGTCCAACATCCTCCTTCAGCTTATACCATTTTATGTCCATTTCTGATTTCGACTTCCAAATCACATCTCACTCACAAACATTACACAGTTGATTCTCTGCGTTTCTTCTCCAAACAAACGAACAAACAAACAAAAAACCCCAATACAAACAAAAATCACCAAAAACAAAAACAATTCAAAAAATTGAAACAATTCTGATTTGTCGCTTTCTCTGTTTCGATCTTGTCAATTTTCATGGAGGGTGAGCCAGTGAAGCATGCGTATTCGGTGTGGGCGATTCCACCGGAGGACGTGAGGGAGCGGCTGAAGAAGCTGATGTTGGCCCTCCGATCGGAGTTCGGTGGGCCCGAATTCGAACCCCACATTACCGTCGTCCGCGCCATCAGCCTGACGGAGGACGACGCGCTCGACAAGTTCCAAGCCGCCTGTCACGGCATCAAGCCCTACACCGCCACCGTAGAGAAGCTCGCCATTGGAACCTCGTGCGTTTTTCTTCTTCTCCATCCTACCCCTGAGGTAATTTTGAAATCTCTCTCTCTCTCTCTATATATATATATTCATACATAATTGATAGTGTATACGTGTGTATAGTTTTATATGAAATTTGATTGAAGTATAAAAGGATCAGCATTTTTGGTATAATTTGGTTTGTATTTGGGATTGCCAAGTAAATTATCAATAGGTCTTTATAGTTGGATATATAATTTTCATCAAGTATTATTTTTATAAAATCATTATTAAAAGTAATTTTTTATATTGATTTTTTGCAAATGTCATTAAAAATTAACAGTTAGTGATTTTTTTTATTTATTTATTTTTTTTGTCACCATTAACCGTTAGTGAATTTTTTTGTCACGATTATTATAAATTGTCACTAAAATTTATAATTAGTGTTTGTTTCTTTGACAAATTTTTTAAATTGTCGCTGAAAGTTAAAAATTAGTTATATTTTTTTGTGATGATTTTTTTAAACTTTTACTAAAATTTATAATTATTGACATTTTTTGTGACAAAATTTTTAAACTGTCGCTGAAAATTAACAATTATTAATTTTTTTAGTAGTGTTTGATAAAAAAAATGTTATTAATTATTATATGACTTGGATGATAAGTCCACTTATTAGGATTTACACGTAACTCCTCGTTTGTTTTAGATCATTTTAGATATAATTGTTACAGGCAACCCTTTACACTTCAAATCAAATTTCAATTTTACCTTCCTTCCATGTACGGTTAATAAGCTAGAGAAAATTGAAAGTAGAGGGCCTAAAGTGAGATTTTGGAAATAGTAAAGTGTAAGGTGTTGGTGAGACAGCAAAAATGTAACATATGGTTTAAATGACAAGTTCTCTCAACTTTGTTAACGGGAAGATGGATGAAAAGGTAAAATTGTAACTTGACTTAATGGGTAGGGTGTTCTTTTTTTTTTTTTTTTTGATCAACAAAGAAAAAGAGAAACTTTATTGATGAAAACACGCAAGTGCAAGCATCAATTTACATCAATAAAGGAGGGAAGTGCAAAAAGTATCATAGCTAACACACCGCGATCCCAACTAAGTTGGCACCAAGGAGGAAGCACAATCATGTGCTAGCATTAAACCCACAGATTGGTGAGACACCAATCCACAAACAGAGATACAAAAAGAAAAAACAGAAAGAAAGACCAACCAGCCACACAACAAGGACATCCTTATATCAGGACTAATACACCAACACCCTCCTCCATTGGCTTACAAGCAACTTCTGACTTGCTTCAGATTAGCAACAATATCATGCACTGAGTATTTAATACCCTTCAGATTAGACTTAACCCATAAAGCAATTCTGAGTTTCACCAACTCCCCCAATCCTTCAAGATCAGCATGCCCTTCCTTAAATAGACAGTTGTTCCTTAGTTTCCACACAGACCACAGCATAGCCAAAGGGACAACCTTCCAAATCTCCAACTCCTTCTTCCTCCATTTCATTCCAGACCACCAGAACCTGGTGTTGCCCATCTTACATCCCACCAATTCACCAAGACAGACCATACATTCCAGATCAAAGGGCATAACAGCAACACATGATCAGTTGTTTTGACCTCTGCCTTGCAAAACACACAAAGAGAACTAACATTATCATTCAATATTCCAATCCTATGCATTTACTCTGCAGACTTTATTCTCCCTCTCCAAGCTAACCAACTAAAAAACTGAACCTTTGGAGGTGTTGAATTTTTCCACAGAACCTTTGAAATGCTGAGCATTGGCCCTTTAGCTGCCTCCACCCTTTGCCATACCGAAGCCACAGAGAACTCTTTTAAATTGCTTGCTAGCCATAAACAAGAATCCTCAGCAGTAGGATTTAGAATAGGTGCCTCTGATAACAATTTAGTAAGTCTTTGAACCTCCTCTTCCTCCCAAGCTAAGAGGGATCTTCTAAACTCCAGCTTCCAATCTCTGCCCTGCCCTTTCCTGTGATGGAAAAACTGCAATGTTCCTTCCTTATCCATTGAAAGAGTAAACAATCTAGGAAAATCATTCCTCAGACTTCTACCATTAAACCACCTATCATTCCAAAACTGTATCCTCTCCCCATTTCCTATAATAAGTTTAAAATTTTGTGTAAACAACTCAGCCACAACAGTATTTGATGAAACAGATGATACAATCCCCTTCCATACTGAAGACATCATAGCAGATTCCACTGTTGCTGGAATCCACCTGCCCCCAAATCCACCATATTTACTGCACACCATCTGTTTCCATAATGACTGTTGCTCTCTACCGTACCTCCACCACCATTTTAATAATAAGCAAACATTAATATCTGTCAAAATTTCTCACACCTAACCCACTTTGGGCTTTACTTTTACATACCTCCTTCCAACTTACCAGATGAATTTTCCTTCTAGTCGCAGAATCTCCCCATAAGAAACTAGACTGAATCTTGTCAATTGTTTTAGCAACACCCACATGCATTTTAAATAATGATAGAAAGTAGGTACACTTTACAAGACTAATCTAATCAGGGTCAATCTACCAGCAAAGGACAAGAACTTCCTCTTCCATGATGCTAATTTCTTCTTAAACTTTTCCACCACAGGTTGCCATTTACTTCTACTCCTTGTATTTGCACCTAAAGGTAGACCAAGATAAGTAAGAGGTAATCTCTGACTAAGGCAATTAAATTTTTGGGCAAACTCAATAATCCTCATCTCCTCCACACCAATCCCACGTACAATACTTTTATGAAAATTAATCTTTAACCCTGACGTTACTTCAAAGCACCTCAGTATTCTTTTAATCATAATGATTTCCTCCCATTCAGCTTCGCAAAAAATGATTGTGTCATCTGCAAATTGCAAATGAGAAATCTTCAACTCTTTTGGACCAACTGAAGCACCTCTTATCAGCCCCCTTTCTTTTGCTCTCTCCAGTAAAAGGTTTACCCTTCAGCCACAATATTAAAGAGGAAAGGTGAGAGTGGATCGCCTTGTCTTAACCCCTTTTGAGGAGAAAATTTTGCAGTGGGTGACCCATTAACAAGCACTGATATCCTTGATGTAGAAATACATGACTTAATCCAACTCACCCATTTCTCACCAAAACCGAAGTTCACCATCATTGATAACAGGAACTCCCAATTTACAGAATCATAAGCTTTCTCGAAGTCCAATTTAAGGATGATTCCTTTTTTCTTTGATTTCCTCCACCAGTCCACCACTTCATTTGCAATTAACACCCCATCAAGAATACATCTTCCTCCAAGAAAAGCAATCTGAACTTCTCCTATAAGTTTAGGTAGCACTTGTCTTAGCCTCTACATAGCACTTTAGCCAACACTTTGTAAACAGAGCTAACCAAACTAATAGGTTTATATTCACTCAAATCAGAGGGCTTCTCCTTTTTAGGAATCAAAGTGATGAAAGAACTATTTACCCCTTTAGCCATCTTCCCATTACTGTGAAACTCCTCGAAAAATTGAAGAAACTCACCTTTCATGATAGACCAGCATTTTTGTATACAATACAGATTGAACCCATCAGGCCTAGGGGCCTTATTACCATTGCAATCTTTAATGGCTGCCCAAATCTCTGCCTCCAAAACATCCTTTGAATCAGTCAGACTAACGGATAAAAATGGACTTGACAATTTAGGCCTAGACTTCCAATTTTCAATAAACACACTGGCAAAATGATTCACAACTGCTTGTCTCACCGTAGTTGGATCTTCAAACTCAACACCATTCACCTTCATTGAGCCTAATAAGTTTTTCCTTTGCCTTCTACTTGCCATCAAGTAAAACAATCGAGTATTTTTATCACCATTCTGTGCCCATGTCAATCTTGATTTTTGTAACCACATCCTCTCCTTATATCTACTGAGATTCCACACTTTGCTTCTAATCTCTCTTCTTCTTTCCAATTCTGTCTCCAACAGAGGCCTGACTTCAGCTTTCAAATCCCACTCATGCAATTCATCTTCAGCTTTCTTAAGCTGATCATCAATATTCCCGAATACCTCACTATTCCACCTTCTCAATTGTGATCTCAACATCCTCAATTTATACATGATTCGAAAGCTGGCCCATCCCAAAATCTGAGACACCTCCCAAGATTTCTTCACTTCTGTCTTGAATTTTGGGTGAAGTGCCCAAGCATTAATAAACCGAAAAGGTTTTAGACCCCAATCCCTTTCATCCTCCATTAGCAGAACTGGGCAGTGATCATATATACATCTGGATAATCCCCATTGTTTCAATTGAAACCTCTCCAGCCGCACAGGGTCAACTAGAAACCTGTCAATCCTACTCCACCCATCTCCTTCCATTGCATTACACCAAGTGAATGATCTTCCTTGCATAGGTAAATCACTTAATTCCAATCTATCAATAAAATCATTAAAGTCTTTCATCCCCCTCCCCCTTCTTAAACATCCCTTCCTTTCACTCATAAATCTAATTTCATTAAAATCACCTCCCAAACACCACGGGTTGGGGTAAGAAGATTTAAGCTAGATAAGACTCTCCCAAAGATGTCTCCTTTTCAATACATCATTCAGTGCATAGATATTAATAATAACATAGTGGAAATTTTTGGAAGCAATACCTGACAGAAGAATGACATTCCTAGAGCTACAGCAGTCAATCAGCTCAAAAATTTCTGGATTCCAAATGCACATAAGACCGCCTGCACTGCCCTCAGCATCAACCTCCACGAAACCCATTTCCTCTAATGGCCACAGTGATCTTACAAAACTATCATCAACACTTCCTCTCTTCAACTCTTGAATCAACAAAACATCTACTTTCCGTTCCTTTACCAAAGCTTTAATCTTACCCCTTTTTTCAGGTCTTTTAAGACCCCTTACATTCCATGACAGCAGCTTCATGAAACCCATATCACATCTGCAAGCCTCCTTGTTGCTTTCAACAGCTTGAGCCGCCACACCCCTCCCTGCAACTCTGTCTAGATCTTTTTCCTCCAAGTCAATTATTCTTTCCACCACTTCATCATCCTTCCCTTCACAGTTTAACCCCAGAACTTTGCCTACTTCCATCGTGGCTTGAGCTTCAGTAAGTAATTTTCTTCTTCTGCTTGAATTACTACTCTGTGAAACTGATAGAGAGATAGCAGCAGCTGCTGTTCTAAAAATTGCCCTATTTTTTAAACAATTCCTGGACAGGAGTCCCATCTGGTTTAGCTGGGCACCATTCCTCCTTCCTTTTCGCTGATCACCTCCCTTTCCCTTTGTAGCTTCCTGGCTTCTTAAGATAGCTCTGGCCCTCTTCGATGGAGCACCCCTCTCTTTCTTCCCTTTGGGCTGAATTTACCACTACATTCAAAGGTACAGATTGGGCTACATAATCATGCAGAGTTGAATCAGGCTCCAATCTTGGCCTATTAGCCATAGGCTCTATTTGGGCACCATTTAAAACAACTTCTAAGTTAATATTGGGCCGAACACAGTCCAGCCCATTCAAACTTTTCATGAATCCAGGAGTACAAACCTTATCATATACCCTTTGAACTGTCCCACCCACCACTTGTCTTGAGCTACTCACCTGCACCACCCCCTCCTCATTATAACAGCCCCCACCGTTTGAGTTCCCTATAGCGCACACAGATTCTTTAACAACTGTATCTGACATACAATTACTACCTCCTTCCACATCATCTGTCTCCCTTTCCACTGTGTTGTTTCCTTTGCTGGACAACTCATCACTTGCATCCACATCATCATCATCATCTTCTTCCTTTGCTGATTCACTACCTTCCTCTGCATCCCCATCTTCAGTAGCCTCTGCATTTACCCCCTTCCCAGTTTTATCTTCCACTGTATTTGCAGCAGCCTTGCCTTCACCTTCCTCAATGCCCCCATTTTTGGAACACTGTTCAGCCTTTTTGTGCATGTTGGATTCCATTACGGCATTTTCCTGGCAGCTATAATCACCTTTGCACTGGCAAATACTGGGTAGTAATTCTTCATACGCTCGCACTGGATAAGTGCTCTCATTTCCTTCAAGATTAATCACTGTATTTATGAACTCCATCTTCATTGTGATGATCCCTACTCTTCCAAACATAAAATGCTTGCACCCAATTGTGTCTTCATCATACTGGACCACCTCACCCTAGACATTTCCTATATCTCTGAAAGTTTTAACACTCCAAAGATTGGGAGGGACACCCACACAAGTGATCCAGACACACCTTTCTTGATCCATGGATTTCCTCTCTTCCCATTCTGAAACCTGGTCACTCCATTCAGATAACCACTCCTTCATACTTGCTCTTCCTTCCTTCAGCTGTTGTTTTGACTGAAAGGATAAAATGGCTAACCTCCCTCCCCCTTCTCTAGCAACCACCTCATTTCCCTTCCTCCTCTGTAACTCCTTTCTGAAGTCATGAAAAGAACAAAATGCTTTAAGCTTCACCAATAAGCTATCATACAACCAACCATTGCCAGCCTCGAACGCTCTTACAGACACTTTTCCTTTGTCACACATTCCTCCATTTTGAACTGCCTCTGCATATGTTTTACCTTTGTTCCCCAACATAGGTTGTATGGGATTCCATTGCATCTTTTGCACCATACTTCCATCCCTTTTGCTTACTTCCATCTGCTTATTCTGCTCCGATTTCCTATACTCTGCCAGTTTACTTTCAATATGCTGTTATCACACCATAAACCATCTGCTTTCTGCACTGCCACCTCTGCTGCCACCTTGCAATCATACCTCACAAACCCAAATCTTGTCCTTGTTGCTTTCCTTCTTTTCATTGGTATAAATACATCCTTAACAATACCAAACTTACTGAAAATATTAAACAAACCTTTAGGGTTCATGGATTCTGGTATTTGATCCACAAACAGAGTAACCAACTCATTCTCCCTGAATCGACCAGCTTGATTACCCAATTTTCTTCTTCTAAGAATCGGAGTCCAGCCCTCCCCTCTCCATCTCACTTAATGGGTAGGGAGTTAACTGTTACAATTGAAAGTGAATGGACTAAAGTGACATTTTAGTAAAAATGTATGGGTACCAAGTGTTATTAATCTTTTCTATTTCTTTCTGTTTTTTCAAGAAATGAGTGGGAAGAGCTAAAAAGTAAGAAATGTCTTCAATGCGCTTGCGTCTTGTGTACTGGATGATGAAGCTTTGTTGGAACTGTTTGCCCCCTCAAAGGAAGTCAAGTGACATGGGGTAATCCCAATGAGGTGGTTTCAAACAAAGAGAGAGGATTAGAAGGAGATGGGGTAATCAAAATGGGCTAGATCTTCCTAGATCTTCACGTCTTAAAGGGCTCGACAGAACTTTATAGATGGGACATTGGTTGTTCCATGGTCGAATACGAAAACAAGAACAAGCTCCTTGATCGAATTGCAAATCTTAAGCTTGCTAGGGAGAATGCTAAATGGTTTTGTTGGTTGGTTAAATTTTGCTAGTTGTATTTTTAGTTGTCGTTAAGGCAAGGGTTGGACTGATGAATTTCAAATCAAGGTATTTCATGTTGGATTTTATAAAGCTAAAGGAGATTAAGCAATTTTAGGTGGATTGAGAAAATAAAAGGGAGATAAACTAGAGATGGAAGAGAAGTATTTTGTTTTAGGATCCAACTAGAACCCTTAGCATGACGAATTTCAGATAATTACTTTTACATTGTTATTTCAAATTAATATTGACAAAGCTCTCAAATTCAATCTTGAAATCCATATTTAAATTTTCAAGTGTAAATTTGAATTATTCTTCTTTGAATGAATATTGCAAGCTCCTTTCATCAAATCCTTAAATCCAAACATAACCTAAATGTCAATTAAAGTTTATCCTCATTCTGGAAATTGGAAAACATTTAGTTTTAACTGAGATATAGATACAAAACGAGTGTATTGATGCTATTAAAAGAGGCATAAATCCTTGTGATAGAAATGATGATTACACAAATCATTTTTTTATTTTGTCACTTGTGAGATTCACAGATTTCTAATTCTATTGAGCATGGATATACTACTTTGTGTTCAATACTACTGTTTTGAACAGAATCTACTCTTGCATGGCTCTAAAGAAAGCCAGTTCCTTTTGGTTGCCTGGAACCTAAGAGGACAGGAATGGAAAGTTTTTCTTGTCCTTTAAATGTCCTTTGTTGCTATGTTCCTTCACCAGCAAGGGAAATGATAAAAGAAAGGAAAAGGCTAACTCATCTTGGGTAGAGAGTTGGATTAGCAGAGTAGAATGGGGTTAAACCAACTGGCGCTGGCTTTGTTGGCCAGAACCTCTCAACTAGGAGGTCAGGAATTCGAGTCTCCCTTCTCAGGCTGTGATGTACCCCCCCAAACAAAAAGAGTAGAATGGGTTTCCAATTTCTTAGGTATCCCAAAAATAAGAAATTTTATGATTCTGTGTCAATATGTTTCATATATTATAATTTTCTTATGATTATAGTTTGATATACAGAACTCTTCATCGAATAAACCCTTCTTTCTGAAATTCAATATGAATCCTCAGAAAAGAATATCATATTTTGTTTTGTTGTACTTTTCTCATAACCAAAATGAAGCATTAATAAATTTTAATTAAGAATCACTAAATTTTGTTTGCTGTGTTCTTCATTGACATCATAATCAAATATAGCAAGCATTATATTCCGTCATGATCGATATATTTTGGTCACTTGATTGTCATATTTCAGGCAGCGGAGGCTAGTTCACACTGCACCGGTCATTTTGGTCACAAGACCTCAACCCGTAAGTCAACATCAGGCTTTGCAACTTTGACAATTATTTGAAATGATTTAGTTATATCAATCAAATGCTTATTATATAACCAATTAAAAGAAAGGAAGGAGCATATTCTATTATTTTGATATTGCTATTAGACTAGGTTGTAATTCTGACAATTACTATATGATTTGGAGCAAAGTTTTCAAAGGCTTTACCGAGGCTCACCGGCAAGGTTAAGGTAAAATACATCAAGGCTTTGATTTTTAGGCCACTATCTCTGAAGGCAATGAGGCATGCGCTTTAGGTGCGCCTTGTATGCATATGAAGCGATTGCCTTAGACTCTTGTTAAACTTAGTCTAGTAGATAGTTTAAACATCAAAAAGCCAAAAATAAAAAGAATCCCTTTTGTGACTATATTCTATAGAAAAAAATTAAGTAAATGAACAATGAACAAAAATTATAAAATTACAAAGCTAAGAATGTCAATTTCACTTTCAATGAAGGCAAGCTTCATTCTCTACAGTGAAATGTTCGATGTCTTAAGGAGATAAGTATTTATACCTTTATATTTATTTATTTTTTTATTTTTTCACTATTTCAAAATATTTAATTTATTTACTAAATATTAAAATTTAAAATTCGAAAATGCTTATACCTCGACGACTTATGGCTTACGGCTCGCCTCATGAGTGGTAAAATGCATTGAGTTACGCATTTGCCTTTAAAAACTTTGATTTGGAGACACGATAACAATTTCTACACTTGGTAATATAATGGGTTCATTCAAAATCCCGTGTCAATTTGCCATCAATTGTTACAAACATACTTATGATGACACAAACTTTTGAGAACCTATTCAACAAAGCTTACAACAGATTTTGGAATCCGGATCCTCTAGAGTGATTTTTCCTAGAGTAATCTTAGAGTGATTTTTGTACTGTTGAGATTTAATTATGCCAAAGTTGAGGGTACAGTAGTACTAATAGTAATAGTCACTTAAAAAAAAAAAAATCTCATCCATAAGATCACTCTAAAGGATCTAGACTCCAGATTTTGTGGGCGGCCAAGATAAATTAATTTAGTTTAATGAGCATCTCCAATGGACTCTTTAAACAAAGCATGTTAGTTATTTTAGCTAGTATTATCATATTTTAGTCACTCCAATGAGCTAGCTATTACAATAGTTATTTTAACAAAATTCTTCAATGTTAGTTACATTTGAAGAGTCTTGAGAGACTCTTTAAACAATTTGTGTGTGTAAATAAGTAAATAAAGAGTAGCATTAGAGTACATAGATAAAAAATGAATTAGATAAAATAGAGAACATACCATTTTTATATTTTAGCTAGTAAAAAATAAAGAGTGTGGTTGAAGTTGCTCTAAGTCCGTACTACCTTGGAGCTTAATGTTGTAGTTGTCTTCATATCTGTGAACTAGAAGGTGAAAACCTAAGTTTATTGGTTTAGATCCTTTAAAACATTTTGGACAAATTTTATAGGTAAAGCTATTTATATGCTTATTTAAGAATGCATTATGGAAGAGTTCAAGATCCAGTAAAATTTAACTAGATCTTGCTTCTAGAAAACAAAAAAGATCCCTCTATATGTCTTCTCGGAGTGATTCCAAATTGTGTTAGTTGATTATCCACTTGTATAAATCTTGCAGCTTATATGCCGCATCTGAGTCTCCTTTATGAGGATTTATCCGATGAGGAGAAGAAGAAAGCTCAAGAGAAAGCGAATGTCCTTGATGAGAGCATCGGCAACCTGAGCTTCGAGATAACTCGCCTTGCCTTGTACGAAACAAACCCGGAAGACAAAACTCTCAAATCCTGGAAGAAAATTGCTGAATGCAACCTTGATGCTAATTAGGTACATGAATGCTTCTATATTTGTAACTAGACTTGCTATTTGCTCTGATGCTAGTTATTGAAAATAATGGCAATTTGCTGAGTCCTCTTACTCTGTACTGTACTGATTTGGTTTTATCAACTAATTGGTCTAAATATATGTGTTTGCTTTCGTTTATGTTAATTTATCACTTTCAATTTTTTGGTTGAGCCCTCTTAGTCCGTACTGTGCTGTTTTGGGGAATTAGTTAACAATTATGTTGCATATTGCTACTTAGCATGAAGAATAGTAGTAATTGTGTTCCTACTCTTGCTATTGGGTTTATAAATTCAACAAAATTAATGGTAGCCGATGTGCTGTATGTGTGCCTTGGGCCGTCTTTGTTTGGGGGATTAGTTTAGGGGACATATGATGAAGTAAGGATGAGGGGCTGATGGCCGGGGAAGGGCTATAGAGGAGCGGAGAGGATAAGAATGAGGCTGAGGGGTGGTGCAGTTGGTGTGGGGATGATGGGCTGAGGGGTGGTGGGGTGTTAGGGATGGGCTGCCAGATGTGGTGGCTGTAAAACCCAAGTTATTTATAGAATTATTTTTGGATAGATTAATAATTAAAATAAATTGTATGGGTAATTTAGTAATCTTAAGAATTAGGTTTTTAACCCTTTTAAAAAGAAAAAAAAGAAAAGGGTTTTCACGTTATGTGGTATGGTATCACAATATTACAGAGGTTTCGGAAGAGAGACTGCCGTAGAGATTGAAGGCTCAAAATTGGTGATATTTGGACACCCATTGGTGGAGGTAAAAGTTCTCCTGTATTAGTGATTATTAGTTTTATTTTGAGAATTGGATGTTGGGTGCAACATGTAAGAGTGGAGCAATTTGGATGGGTTTGTTTTGACTTTTGGGTTTTGTACATTGGGTAATGTATGTTTGGCTATTGAATTGGGTGGATAGATTTGTTGTCTCTTGGATTTAAGCATATATATATATATAATGGGTTCTTGTTGAATGTGTGAATGACATCAAAATATATTTATTTGAGGTTTTATTTATTAGGTTTGTGTGATTGAATTAGTGGAGTTGGGTGTTTGGAGGTAGTGTGGTGGAATATTATTTTAAGCGTTTGAGGTAAGTAACCCTTTGTCACTATTGATACATTTTTTATTCCTATTGAATCGTTTAAAAATTATAAATATTTATTCATAGCCTTCATGTTCTCTTAAAATAAAATATAGGTCAAGCATAAACAACATCGAATATTGTTATGAAAATTATTTGAATATTTTATGGAACTATTATGAAAATTGTACTCAGTGTTTATTCTGAAAATATCGAATATTTTATTTAAAAGTTGTGTATTGTTTGAATTTTGAACATCACTCTAGTCTGATTATGATTTGGACACTAGCCAATAGGGGTATTGGCATAGAAACTAATTTCTTTTGAGGTTTTACCACCGGCCTAGGTGTGGTTTTGGGTCTTGTCATGGGCTAAGTGACCGTAGTCACAAAGACTTGGGTTTTGTGAATCAAATCATTGAACCATCTGAATATTAAACCATCGATTTGAATAACGAATTTACTTTGAATTATCTTGTTGGCTTTTCAATTAAAATGTATTGTATATTATTTGTTTTTAGCTATGAAACTATCTTACAAATAATTGTTCATTTATTGAATTGTAGCAAAAATTATATTTATTGGTTATCAACTATTTATTTATTTATTTTTTGTATACTTGATCCAGCTAGCAGTGATGGCTGGTTATTTATTGGGTTGTCTAGCTTATCCTTATTTTTTTTTTTTTTTCCAGATTTTGAGGAGTAGAGCTGCACGGAATTTTTACTTATGGGAGTGCCGAGAGTAGGATTATGATTTAAGTACTTAAATTATTGTTTTGTTAATGGATTTTATTAGTGGACTTAGTGGACAATTTCATATGATAAGAATTATCAATTTTTTTTTATAGATTTTAGCATTATGCTAATTAAAGATTTAATTTGAGTATTTTACATTGTTGGTTATGTGTTGGACTCTTAGCCTTGTATATTCACTTAAATGAGTGTGCGGCGTTATCACGGAGATTGAGGCGTGATAGTGGCAGCAGTAGAAGCCATCGCACAAACATGTTAGGAATAAGAATAGAATTAGGAGTAAAATAAGTGCTCAAAGAGAAGAAAATTTCAAAATCATGAAGTAGGACTTCAAAGATTCCAAAGAAACATGGTGGAGACTATTACCCTAAAGTTAGCAACCTTTGCCTACAAATTTGAAGCTGACATTTCGTCATTCTAAGTGTCCAAACTTTTAATGAAAGTTTGACACAATCTTCTCAATCTCTCGAGTTATTTCAATTGACTTCTAAGCTCAAAATCTTGCATGATTATTAGTGGTGTGTGATCTGTCCATGATCAATGGTTGTAATATGGTTGTTCACATGATGAGCTTTTTATTTATTTCTTTCTTTTTGTTTTATTTATATTTATATTTATTTATATTTTTTATTTTTAATTTTAATCTTAATTTTAATTTTTTATTTTTTATTTTTTCCCGGGAACAAAAACATGATGGTGAGCTTTAGCTAGCTAGAGGATCAAACTTTTGAAAATTTCCATGTGAATTTAACCTTCATTGTGAGCATCACAAGGTTTGGATGCTAATATAACGCGTACTCAACATGACGACTTCCTCATTACTTCTCATCAATATTGAATAGCTAGGGGTTCAAAAGTCAAACCCTCCATATTCTACTATCTCGAAACATCAATCTTTCATTAGATTCATTTCATATCATTTCTGTTTGTATTATTAGTTTTGAGTTATTAAGGAAAGAAAAAATAAAACAAAAATGTGATCAGTAGTTTTAACTCATCTAGATTCTCAAAAATCAAAAATAAAGCATAAAAAATCAAAAATAAAAGTGAGGGACTAAGTCAAAAAGCTTTCCCTTATATTGGGGGTGTTTGGGAACTCAAAATTGAGGCTAAAACAGTCTAAAAAAAAAAAAAAAAAAAAAAAAGAAGAAGTCAAATAGGCTCAAATAGTACCTTAAACTAATAATTTATATTTATTAAAAAAAAAAATACAAAAACAAAATCAAAAACCAAAGCAGCCGGCAGTGGGCACAGGGTAGGCACAAGGTAGGGCCAGCGTAGTTCCATAGGCTGAAATGACACTTTTGTCCCTAGATCAATTTTGGAAAAAGTAAAATTAGGAATAAATTTGTTATTTCAACCTCAAATATCATTCAAACACATTTTTCAATATAACAATTTAAATAAAAATTCATCATATCTTCCCGAACACAAAAATTAAAATAGTCCAAAAATCAAAAAGTTTCCTAAAATAGCCACTTCTCAAACACTCATATTATGGGTTTGTTTTGAGAAGTGGTTATTTTAGTTGGGTTTTACGAAAAGATGGGTTTTACAAAAAGATGTATAAAAAGGTAGAGAAAATAGTTTATTTTTTGGTAGTAATTTTTTGACTTTTTAATTATTTTAGGTGCTTCCCAAAACACCTGCATTTCAATTTGTGTGTTAAAAAAGAAAAAAAGAAGGCAAAAAAATAAGCATGTCGAATTAAATATTTTATCTTACATTTTGAATTAACGGTGGTATTACATGTACCAATTAGTGTATTTACTAGTATACTAACACTAGTTATGACAACTCTACTCTTTATACAAATTATAAATACCTAAAATTTTTTAAATTATGCCACATCATTAATTGGTACGCTAGTTAGTACACCAATTAGTGCATATATCATTATTTTTGAACTAATGGATTGAACACTTTCTTATATTACATTTCAATAATCATTTCAATTATTTGTGAGTGTGTTGAAAAAACGTATTCCTTCCATCCTAAAATAATGGTCTCTTTTGGAGAATTCAACTTTTTTTAGTAGTAAAATTATTATACTTTAAAAAAATTAAATTTTCAAAATTACCCTTTGATAGTACATTTTTTGAAAAATATCAATGTCATAATTGTACTTTTTATGTTATTAATGAATTTAAAAAAAAGGCAAAATCAAAATTTTATATTATTTTTGTACTTGATTTTTGAAAAAAGAACTAATATTTTGGGACAATTGAAAATAAAATAATAGACTAATATTTGGGGACAGAGGGAGTACAAAAAATATGCCTGAGAGATCAAATATTTTTTCTTACATTACATTTTCATTTTGTAGGATTGCTTTAAATGAAGTGCAAAATATATGTCTCGGGAGAATTGTAGAATAATTACAAAAATTGGTAGGAAATAAATGATAATTACAATATACATGGGAACTTGAAAAATCACTAGAAAAATATCATAAATTACATTTTCCCCCTTACACTCTTCTTTCTTTCCTCTCATTCGTTTCTTTTTCCCACAATCTATAATTGGTGACCATCTCTTTCCTACTCTCCTTAACCATCGGCTACTACTCTCTTACCCTTCCTAACTCCAACCTTCTCTCCCGTTGCAATTTTCCCCATCTCAACCCTTTTCATAACACTTTAGTGACATCTTAGGCCCTCATTACCCCACCGCAACACCCTTAGCCCATCTTGGGAACTATATATCTTCAACCTTATGCTTTTGCTATTCTCTCTCTCTCTCTCTCTCTCTCTCTATATATATATATATATCATGATGTCCATTATGGTGGCAACAAATGAGAGAAAGTAAGGTGAGGAAAGGGTTAGGGAGGGTTAGAATAGTAGCAGCAACAACAATACTTGGAAAAGGGGTTGGGGCTATATAAGGAGGGTTGGAAACGACAAGGGAGAGGGAGTGAAGGTGAGGTTAGGATTGGTAGGTAGTGATTGGGAAGATATGAGGAAGAGAAAGGAGAGGAAGGGAAAAGAGGGGAGTATAAAGAGCAAAAATGTAATTTTCTTTTATATATTTTTATAATTATTTTTAACTTCTCATGTATATAGAAATTATCTTTGATTCTTCACTCTTTTGTTTTTTTTTTTTGTTTGTTATTATTTAAGTTCTTTTTATTTTTTTGCAATTCTCCTTCGAATCAAATACTTTCTTAGACTAAATTTGAATAACAACATTCCACAATAATATTTATATAACTGATTTTATGATAAATTAAAAATTCAACCTAAGATAAGTGGACAATTTTTAATGTGCCTTAGGAATATGCTCATGTTGTCCCTTAAACAACCCAAAGTGCTAATTAAAAAATGAATAGACATAACAAGGCCTGCTGCCACTACTTTTATTATTCTCTTATCTTATTATGTGTCGATAAAAAGTTAATTTTTTTGATTTTTTTTAATTTATTTTATTTTTTTATGGATAAAAAATATGAGGGGTGATATGACTTAAAATAGATAAAAAAATTAAAAATTGACTTTTTTTTTTTTTTTTTTTCTTCTTCTTCTTCCCAAAAGACCCCTATATTGTGAAACCATATCATTCAATTAGGAATCTTGTGACTTTTGATCCAATCACAGACACCTTGTGATTCTTTGACCCAAACGCACATGAGAAATATGAGTACTGTCTTTTGGCATTTTAGAAATATTTTATTTAAGTTATTTGATTTTTTTTTCCTATGCCTCATTTTTGGCGGTTTTCGTAATTTTTTTACGAATAATAAAATTATAGCTGAGGAATTTTGTTTTTATGTCAATTAATTACATATAATGTATATTATGTTATTTATATCATATTGAATATTGTAAAAAAAAAATAAAAATTCATTACATATAATTATAAGTATAAAATTAATAATTAAGATAATAATACCGTCATTTGAATATAAAAAATGATTTACAAACTAAATTATTATACATAAAATTGATACACAATAATATGACAATGTTATTTTTATAATTTTAAGTCAAAATAATTGTTATTTTGCTTCCAAATGAAAGGACACATAAAGTGGCTGCGCTATTTTATAATTTTTTGTATAAAAGTTCGACTTGTATTGAATGTTACTTAATCTTATGAGTGCAATTTTTTGTGTGCTAGTTTGTCTTTGGATCCTAAAAAGTATATTACTATATTTGTTTCAAATTGTTTATTTGTCGCAAAAAATAAAAACTTAAAAATAATATATCATTATGTCAAATTTATAAATAAAAAAAAAATCACAAAATTTACATGGTTATTTTTTTAAAATTTTTTTGATAAAAATATATTATTTTTAAGTTTTTATTTTTGTGTGCTAAACAAATAATTTGAGACGGAGATAATAAAATATTTAAAAATATATAAAAATATTTAAAATGTATATAATCTATTTTATTTTGTTTATGGAAGAATTACATGTCAGTGGGGTGTAGAATTTTTTATTTATTTTATTTATTTATTTATTTTTTAAAAAAAGTGAAAATGTTTATAAATATTAATAATTAAAGAGTAAGTTTATTGGGAAAATTATTGATAAATCTCATTTAGAAGTGTTTTAAATCAAGAAGTCCATGAAGAAATTTTTTAACCCATTTAGTCCCATGTATGTATAGTTTTATTCCATAAAGTCATTTTTCTTGATTTACACTATTTTCTTGGACACTTATGCCCTTATATTTAATTTTGATACCCTTATAAATATTTTTTGAACGGTTAGCAATTTTATGATGTGAACATTTATATTTTAAAATTCACATTGGTAGGAATGTAAAATTGGCCCGTGGGCGGTTTGAAACCCGTCTGCGAGCTGGGGCGGGCCCGGTCCGTTAACAATGTGAATATTCACATTGACATGTTAACATTCACATTAATAGGAGTGTAAAATTGGCTCGCGTCCCGTGGTGGCGCGAAACCTGCCCGCGGCCCATGGGCGGCCCGGACCGTTGATAATGTGAATATTCACGTTGACATGTTAACTTTCATATTGATAAGAGTATAAAATTGGTCCGCGGCCCGGGACGGGCCCGGTTCGGCCCTTTGACAATGTGAATATTCACATTGACATGTTAACATTCACATTAATAAGAGTATAAAATTGGTCGTCCATGGCGCCAAAAACTCGCCATGATGCGGGGCGTTGAGCCACGTTGACAATATGAATATTCACATTGATATGTTAACATTCACATTGATAGGAGTGTAAGATTAGCCCGCCATGGTCGCTCAAACTTCGCCCGCGGCTTAGCGGCGGCTGGCGATTGACAATGTGAATATTCACATTGACATGTTAATATTCACATTGATAAGAGTATAAAATTGGCCCGCACCCCATGGCTGCCCAAAACCCGCCCACGGCTCGTAGGCAGCCCAGGGAGGGCCCGGCCCGGCCTGTTGACAATGTGAATATTCACATTGACATGTTAAAATTCACATTGATAAGAAAATAAAATTGGCCTGTGCTCGTGGGCTCGAAACTTCATACCAGAAGGCGGCGTGGCTTACCAGCCTGTTGACAATGTGAATATTCACATGGACATATTAACATTCACATTGATAAGAGTATAAAATTGGTCCGCGGCCTATGGGCAGCTAAAAGCCCCTCCGCAGCTTGGGGCGGGCCCGGCCCGGTCCATTGACAATGTGAATATTCACATTTTCAATGTAAATAGTCACATTGACATGTTAACATTCACATTGATAAGAGTGTAAAATTGGCCTGACGCGGCGCTGATCAAGCATCGAGGCGCTTGGTTCGACCCCTGACAATGTGAATATTCACATTGATATGTTAACATTAACAGTGATAGGAGTGTAAAATTTGCACGCTGATCGAAGCTCGCCCGCGGCCCGGGGTAGGCTCGGTCCGGCCCGTTGACAATGTGAATATTTATATTGACATGTTAACATGCACATTGATAGGAATGTAGAATTGGCCCGGCCCGCGTATCGAAACCCGCCGCGGCAAGGCACGCTGTTGGGTCGGGCCCGAGCATGTCGAGACCCTAATTATCACTTTGAAGCACGCCCATCGCCCGCTTCGATGCCCATTCAATGCTCAGCCCAAACCACCGAGGCATAATGTCTTTTTCTGTGGAAAATAATAAAATTTTGGTAGAAAAAATTAAAAAGAATTAAAAAAATGACCAGTCCGCCATGCTTAAGCCTGCTTCAGCCTAGCCCACGGGCTCGACACGAGGTCATTTGTCGTCTTCGAGCCAATTTTACACTCTATTAATGTGAATGTTAATATGTCAATGTGAATATTCACATTGTCACTTGGCGCAAGTGCGGGTTCGAGTTTAATGCCGTGGGCCAATTTACTCCTATCAATGTGAATGTTAATATGTCAATGTGAATATTCACATTGTTATTCTTACGGCGGGTTCTCCGGTCCGCCTTCGCTTCGATACCATGGACGCGAAATAATTTTACACTCTTATCAATGTGAATGTTAACATGTCAATGTAAATATTCACATTATCAATCTGGCCGGGTGCCTCGGCTGGCTTGTATGAGCCAATTTTTGATCTTATTAATATGAATGTTAATATATCAATGTGAATATTCATATTGTCACGGGCCGGACCGGGTTCGCCCCGGGCCGCCCACAGGCCGCGGGTTAATTTTATACTTCTATCAATGTGAATGTTAACATGTCAATGTGAATATTCACATTGTACATGGGCCGGACCCCTACACATTGACAATATGAACATTCACATTGACGGTGTGAACATTCACATTAGGGGTATTTTAGTAATTATGTCACTCATAGGACTTATTGAAACATAAGAAAATAATATGAACTAAATAGAATATAAGTAGATGAAAATGATATTTTGGTCTTCTTATCTCAAATAGGACCTAATGGAATAGTAAAAAAGAATATGAATTAGATGGAACATAAGTAATTAAAGATGAATTTATGAAAAAAAACTCAAAATTTATTTATATAGAAATTAAATACAAAATAAGACATAACCATCTCATAAAAGATGAGTTGTGTCTTCGCAAGAGGTCTGTATTCCTAATATTACGAAAAACTAAAATCATAAACTTTTTGTAAATTTTTTGTTTTTGCACTCCACTGACGTGTAATTTTTTATTTATTTAGTTATTTATTTATTTATTAATTTTTATATTGGAACTTTAATTTTTTTTTTTTTACAGGGAAATCCTCTCACTCTCCCGCAGGTCCAAGGCAGCGCCCCAAGGAGATCACCAGGGTGTCCTGTTGTTCGTTACGAGCCAGAGACTATAACCTGGAAGCTTGGCCCGACCTCACAAGTTCAAGCTTCGGTACGAGCCAGAGACTATAACTTGGAAGCTTGGCCCGACCTCACAACCAGGGTGTCCTGTTGTTCGTTACGAGCCAGAGACTATAACCTGGAAGTTTGGCCCGACCTCACAAGTTCAAGCTTCGGTACGAGCCAGAGACTATAACCTGGAAGCTTGGCCCGACCTCACAAGTTCAAGCTTGGTGAGTCAGATTCGCAAAGTGAGAATTAAACCCACACCAAGAATCGATAAAAGCGTCCTTGCGTCAACCTAATCAATCAGATTCTGGCCCAAGATTGGCAAACTCAAACTCGGGGCTTAAACCCCAAGCCCTTACCAAGTTACACACACCCGGTGGTTGGGATTGGGACCCAATATTGTAGTACTTTTGCGAACAAATTTAAACCAAAAAAAAAAAAAACACGTGTGAAAAAAATTGATCAGGTAAGGTTGAGCATACGGTAGCCGCGTCAACCTCATCAAACTGGTCAACGTCTTCCTTCCAATTCCCATTGAAGCTTCAAACTTCAACTCTCTCAATATGTCTACCTTATGTGACTTCTCTCTCTAGATCCCCCATACAAATCTCTCTCTCTCTCTCTCTCTCTCTAGAGCTACCAAATTCAGATCCAATCTAGGTTTCAAAACCCCTCACAAACCCCTAGGGTTTAACCAGTGCAAACCAATTCAACACAGTTTTTGTTGTTTTTTGATTTTGGGAGATGGATTTGAAGACGACGCCGGTGAGATTCGCGCTGGGGAAGCAATCGTCGATGGCGCCAATCCGCGGGGGCGATGAGGATGAGAACGGCGGCGAAGAGTTGGTGGAGGAGAGGGAGATTGATCCGAGGGTGGGATTGATGTATTTGGCGAATGAGGGTGATTTGGAGGGGATCAAAGAGCTATTGGATTCTGGCACTGATGTCAATTTCAGAGATATCGATGATCGGACGGCTCTGCACATCGCTTCGTGCCAAGGGTTTAGTGATGTTGTTGACTTCTTGCTCAAGAATGGTGCCAAGGTTGACCCCAAAGATCGCTGGGGAAGCACGGTATAGCACACACTTCTAAACTCTCTCTCTCTCTCCATAAATTACACTTTTCACCTTCAAAACTTTTTGGCTTTGAATTTAATCATGTTGATCTTTATTTTTTTAATTGTAACAGTTAAATACGCAGACATTTAACTCATATTTCAATGGATAGAAAATGTTCAATTGAGGGTCACGTGAGCACATTTTTAGTATAGGAAAAAAAAAAAAAAATTAATCAATTTTATACAATGACGGGGGAATTATATTAAAATAGGGGTTGAAATCTAAAGATTTATTTGTTGCAATTAGAAAATGAGGGACTAAAGTGTAATTCAAGTGAAATTTTGAGGGAAAAAAATGTAATTTACCGAATATATAGATCAGCTTTTAAATGGGTGTGCACCTATGTTATGTGCACTATTCAAAATAAATTAAATACCTATAGTTGGATGCCCGACACTTGGATATGGTTGGATAATAAGGTTGTGGGATTTGTGGGATTTGTGTATGATACTTTTCATCAGATATTTGTTATATATTTGTATGAAAATTGATTGGTCCACTGAATTTGGAGTCACCTGGATTGCCCGAATTACGTAGACCATCCGAACGACCGGCGTCATTCTTGTCAACCGCGGCAGTCAACCGTGGCTGTCAACCTTGTCATCCGGCATCCATTCGGATGACCGGCTAGACGACCGACATGCACAAATTCGGGTGGGCCAAAATTCTGTAGATGTAGGATGACTATATTTGTATTTACCACTATGTGTGTATAAATTGTTGTATAATTGCTATAAAATATTTTTTTAACAATGCATGTCACAAATAACACCATTTTATCTCACATAATAAATTATAATTATAAAAATATGACTTCTTTTGCCAAGTATGCATACTTCAAATTTTAAGTTTGTTTGGCAACTTGAAGTTTTAGCTAAAAAGTAAAAAAATCACTATAAGTAATACATTACTCTCTCTACTTTTCTGCATATTTTTTCGTAAAAAATCAAAAGTTATTAAAATAGCATGTTTCCAAACCAAGCCATACGCATCCTTACCCGAATCCATTAGTATAGGTGTGCACTGTATATATATTAATTACAATCTAATGTTGTGAACAGCCTCTTGCAGATGCAATACATTATAAAAATCATGATGTGATCAAACTTTTGGAGAAACATGGTGCAAAGCCTCTGGTATGTTCTATAGTTTGGTTTTGTAGTTGCTATGAAATCCCCTCTGCTAGTTATGTGTCATTGATTATATGGACCTTAGTTTGATGTTTGTCACATTGTTTGTTGGGTGTTCTCTTTCTTAATATTATCTTACAACCTAGATGGCGCCCATGCACGTCAAAAATGCCCGGCAAGTCCCAGAGTATGAAATTAATCCAAGGGAGCTCGACTTTACAAATAGTGTTGATATTACTAAGGTAACTAGTATTTCTTTTCAATTTGGGTTGTTAATGCATTTATGCCTTGATTTTCCCTTATTCTCACTTTAGGAATCATTTAGCATAATTCCTGGTTGCTTTTGAAATTGCATTTGTGGTGCCTTAATTATTATTAGTCATCACAATGGCTTGATTGGATATAGTTTGTTTGTTACTGTCATAATTTCTGTGTCTTGTTCGATGTTATTGTGCAATTTTTTGGTTTTAGAAATATGGGTAAGGAAGAAATACTATATTGAGATTTGAGATTGATAATTACAATAGAAACCTATTTATAGGCTTATTAGAAACGAGAGGCAACCAAGAAATCTAAGGAAATAGGTAAATATAGAAATACAATATTGTGGAAATATGGAAATACAAAATTCTGGAAATATTCTCTGACATTATGGTGTTAGTGCTGTTAACTCTGAAGTTGATGAGCCTAGATTAACTTGAACACATAAATAATGGAAAATGCTTATGTGATGACAATATATTTTGAGTGTCGGAGAGGATATGCTGTTGTTGATGTACTTTAGTTTGGACAAGTCACGAAATCTCTGCTGTTATAATGTTTCTCATGACATGCTAGACCATTGTATTTTTCTATTTCTCTCTCGTATTTATGGTTGGCAATGTGTTTAGGGAAATTGATGTCCTTATTTGTTTATCCCATTCAAGTTAATTAGCCTAACCAAATTGGAATGTAGCTTATGACAATTTCTTGCATATGGAATATTCCAACTTAGGCAACTTATTAATATTGTTGTGTAAGTGTTGGCATCGGGTTGGCCTGGCCTGTGAAAGCATTCTCAATCCTGCCTGCAGGCTTAGTTGAATGAGCATTTTTTTGGTGGGCTTGGGCTTGGGTCTAGGCTTGGGACAAAAATGTAAGCTGAAGCCTGCTCAACTGGGGGCAGACGGGCAAATGTGCTACCAGGACTTGATTTGGGCTTTTTCGGGCATTTTAAAAAAAATTTCTCCTTTCTTAAAAAAATAATGTATGTAAAAATTTACTATAAATGGGTGACAGCCTAATCTTTTCTTTTTGTTTTTTATCATTGGATTGTGTTTTTAATAAAAAAAACCTCAACAAGAAAAACATTAGCGATTTTATTAACCTATTTCAGTTTCAAGAATTTAAAGTGTCTAACCTCTTATATTTTGGTGAAACACTGCCTAAAATTAATGTTTCGTAACAAAGAGACTAAACATCTGTGCTGACTGAGTCATAGGTGTAGTTTTAATTGGCAAACTCAGGTTGTTGATCTGATTACTTTATGTTGCAGCAATCATATTTCTGCTTCTTTTTTGTCTTGAAAGTAGTAATTCATCTTTTATAAACTAACTGAAACATATCCCAGGGAACCTTCTGTGTAGCATCATGGCAAGGAATAAAAGTTGCTGTGAAAAAACTTGGGGAGGAAGTGACTGCTGATGAGGATAAAGTGTGAGTTGTCCATATGATGGCATTTTCATTTTGTTTTACATTATTTTCTGAACTTTTGGTTTTCATTCTGCTTTTTGCTGATTTTGCGCAGGAGGGCTTTCAGAGATGAGCTTGAATTGCTTCAGAAGATAAGACATCCAAATGTAGTCCAATTTCTGGGTGCTGTAACACAAAGTACTCCAATGATGATTGTGACAGAATATTTACCCAAGGTCTTTCTCAAATTTTTGAGTACTCACTTCTTATTAAGTGGCACTTGATAGTCTTAAACTTTTTGCTGATTTCCAGCTTATTAGATTGCAGATTTAATATTCTTTATTGTTTATGGAGCAGTAGGAGTTCTTCTCGTCCTAGCTATTTATCCTTGTAATTGCAGTTGGTGTTGTTTTTGCTATTTCCAATTCTTTCTTACCCTTTGCTGAATTTGACCTTTTCTTAATGCTTGTATTTCAAATATATATTCAATCTTTGAACTTCAATTTTTATGGTGGTTCGTGTCAACAAAAGGTGAATTCTTTTGATATATGTCTTCCATCTCACAATTGGACTTCTATTTACACTGAGCAATGCTTTTTATATCTTTTAACATGTCATTTAATGCTGTATATGGATGTGAAGATTCCATCTAGCGAGTGCTTCTCGTTTTGAGTTTTTCATACAATATGCAACTGACATGATCCTTTCACTCATCTTGAAGGGATATCTTGTTATGTTTTCATAGACTTGTTCTCTTATCCTAGTGCTATGTAAATTGCAGGGTGATCTTCGTGATTTCTTAAAGAGAAAAGGAGCCCTAAAACCTACAACAGCAGTGATATTTGCTCTTGATATTGCAAGGTTCATTTTCTGTTTTGTACTGGATTACCATTGCTCAACATGCCTTGTTTAGAAGATTTTGTCAACTGATTGGACTTTTATCTTCGATGTTTATTTCCATCTTTTAACTAAATTTTATCGCCATTGGCAGATATAATTACATATTCAAAATAAGTGGTTTGAGCTTGTTGAACTTGACTGATAGTACTAATAGGTTGCAACAGTAGCTTTAGAATTTTATGTAATTTTTTTTGATGTAGGGGAAAACAATGCTGACTTAAAGGTTAACTTTGACAGGGATTATGGATATGGTTGATACCATTGGTGCAAAACATAACAATCCATTAGTGACAACAACTAAATAGTAACGCCAATGTATATGTTGTGGTTGGTAGAAATGATTTTTGGAGTTGGGACATGTAATGTAAACAGCTCTGTTTTGTTAATAGGGTTGCAAGTAACAAGAGTTGAAAATGATTAAAGGGGCTGAGATTTTGATGCATTTCTGCAAGAGACATCGCTGGAATTGGGAATCTTTTGTGAAGCTTGAACAACTGTGAATCTCACACCCTACATTTGTAGTTGTCATCTAGTTCCTCGATAGAATTCACTTTAATACAAATGACCTGGACAGGTTGATGTGGATCAAACTTTGACAACAACACTTTTTAGTAATCTATCTGAAGTTCTGAACAATTGATTTTGTTTATTTAGGCCTTGCTGTCTTTCCTTGAGATGTTAAGATGCCAAAAACCTCTTTTGAGGTTCTAGATTATTTGTTTGAGAATGAAAAATTACTTTTCAACATTATATCAGACTAGGACATGTGCCAAAGGTTCAATCAATTTATGGCTCCCTCTTTTTTTTTTTTTTTTTTTTTCTTCAGCTCATTGAATGCTGAAGATTATATTTATTTGGTGTTACCTGCAGTTGACTTCAATACTTGGTACTTACATAATGTTTTGGTGATTTTTGCAGGGGGATGAATTACTTGCATGAGAATAGACCTGGAGCAATAATTCACCGTGATCTTGAACCTTCGTAAGTTATCTGGATAAGCTACTATTTTTTTTTCCCTTCTATTCCAACCCCCTCTTTTTTTGTTTTGTTTTTTGTTACCAATCTCTGCCCGTATATGCATGAACAAATGTATATACTGTCATGAAGATCAGAAAGAGGAGTCAAATGTAGAAGAAAAGGGTCCTGTTGTTTAGGTTCTATAGCTTCAAATGAAACGAAAAGAAAAGAAAAAGTTATTTTACAATTTTGTTGTTTAGCGTCTAAATATGGGCAAACTTTCTTATGTTGTTTGAGTAAGATAACAGAAATATATTGCGAGATGATTCTGGGCATCTGAAAGTTGCGGACTTTGGAGTTAGCAAGCTGTTAAAAGTAACCAGCAGAGTCAAAGAAGATAGGCCTTTGACCTGTCATGACACTTCTTGTGAGTGTGCTGATCTTCTGCATAGCTTTCATATTACTCACTGCTCAAATTGTACTCTAGTTTCTTCAATTGCAATTAATTAAGGATCGTATCATGGTTTCTAATAAATTGTGTGGATATTATTGTTGATATGGTGACATTTACATACATCTGGTGCATAATTGTAGATTGCTTTTTGTACACAAGAGGCAGTGAAATTTTTGTTCCTGGTCCCTCTTCGTTGTATTTCTTCCATGCATTCATTTGATTATTTATTACTCTCACACACTAGTTATCGTTACTACCTCTTGAATTTTTATTAGATTGCCAAGGGGCTGCATATTAGAAACTGGCATTCCATGATAAACAAATTGAGAAGAAGGCATCTTTGCCAAAACGTAACGAGTGTAGATTGTTGTTTATTAATGGAAGAAAAACTAGAAGTAATTGAACCATGGTTTTCCTTATTCTAGTATTCTACCATATGAAGTAACCCTCATTTTCTGTAAATTGACTTGGCTATTTATGGAATTATACCTGTTTAGCTGACACGAATAATACTTTATGAACAGGCCGATATGTGGCTCCGGAGGTTTTCAGAAATGATGAGTATGACACCAAAGTGGATGTATTTTCATTTGCTCTGATTTTACAGGAGGTAAAGGTTTTTCATCCTTTATTTCTGCACTAAATACATCTAGAGAGAGCTTGTTTTGCACACTGTTCGTATTTCTGCCTATTGTTCACATTTTTTTTTGGGTTCAGTATGTACTGATCATGGAAGAGTAATATTTAGATATGTAATTATATGTTGTACTTTCTACTAGTTACCAGAAACATTGACCTTCACAAGCCTCAAATGTCAACTTGTCAGCCATCATGCTCTAGATGTGATGAGATATTAGTTGCATACAATTGAAGTTCTTAAACTGACAAGATTAATGGGCACCAGGTGTCTGCTGATTACAACGCTGATTACAACTTACAAGTACAAAATAATTCAAATATATATGCAGAACTAGAAAAAATAGAGTTATGTTCAAGTTGGTATTATGTTAACAAAAATTCGTCTGGGGAACAGAAGTTAAAATTACTGATTATTGGCACATGATTCTGTTTTTTAATGTAACAAAAAAATTGACGCCTGTTTTGCTGGTCATTAAATGAGTTTAACATGACCAATTTATTTAGAAAAGGCTCTCAGGAAAAAGAAACTACCTTTATTTATCAAAAAAAAAAAAAAAAAAGAAAAAGAAAAAGAAAATACCTTAACCTGTAGCAAAAATAGTTAGAATTCTGGTTTTAGGGAATTTGGTAATTATCCCTGGTTCTCTGTTATCTAACAGTTTGTTGTACTCCTTGTTTTGTGTATAACTTGTTGAATGCTTGCCACTTGTTATTATTTTTTGATTGTATTTCATGTACTTTGGATCTCTGGTTGTCAAAACTATTTGAAGTTTCATTATATATATAAATTAGAGAAGGAAAATGAAATTTAAAGTATTCAACGATGACATTGAATCTTTTAGAATTCTAGCTTATGCATTTTTGACATTCAAATGGTCTTAACAGGCTTATAACTTACAAGTTGATATTTGTTATGTGATACCTTAGATGATTGAAGGCTGCCCCCCATTTTCTGCAAAGCAAGAAAATGAAGTTCCTAAAGCATATTGTACAAAAAAGCGCCCTCCGTTTAGAGCTCCAATTAAGCATTATTCCCATGGACTTAAAGAGTACGTCTATATCTATATCTTTCTTAAAATTTTGTTTTAATCTTGCGATTTGTTTAATATAAACTTTCTTTATTCTCTGAGCTTTATCTCAAGTGTGCAGCTTTTGGTACACTTCTTGGTACTATTTGTAATCTTTTCATTATTGTCTTCAAAAAGAGTATCTACTATCTTGTTATCTAATATGATCTAGCCAAAAAAAGAAAAGGAAAAAAAAGAAAGAAAGACATAATATGAAATCTCTGACCTTAAGTACTGTAAATGAAGATAATGAGATATACTGTGAAGTTCATAAAAAATTGTGATTGAATAGCATTCACACTCTTCCATTGATTATCAGTTTCTATTTGCTAGTCAATTGAGTTGGATTAACATTGATTCTTAAAAAGGTTTTGCAGCATTTTTATTTTTCATGACCATAGGAATAGTATGCTATCATACTTCATTGAATGCAATGTTTATGTTTTCTTGGTTGATAGATGACTAGTTCATAATCATAATTCCTGCTCCATCAATCTTGTCCCTAGTCATTTTTTTTATGTGATACCGTTTCTCTAAAATGCACAAAATAAGTTGTTTTGATTTCTGATAGGAATATTCAACACTGGTCAGTTATATTTGTTTCTTTTTGTCAGAAGAAAATATATGAGAACAAAGAAAAATCTATTAGAAAATCTAAGAAACTAGAAAAGAGAAGATGGGAGATAGCGGAAGAAGATACAAAAGAAAAAAAGAAAAAAGAGTAATTAAGTTGCTTGTTCTCTTTCTTTATTACTGCAAATACTCTTTTTCTATGTTATATAGACTCGGGTACGGATGTCGGGTGTGGGTGCGTATCTAGAGGTTGGACTCATCAAATCTGAAATTTAAGGGTAATGGCAAGGATTAAAATTAAAATCAGACCATCTTCTCTTTTCTCACCACAAAATGAATGTTTTTCATAAACACCTTTTCTAATTCCTTTCCAATCCACCTCTCCATAAGGAGTAACCTCCATTGTGGTCCAACTACCCATAATTTCCAAGGAAAGGAAAGAAAAAACATAGAAATAAAAAGTGAGGGCCCCATGAATACAGCTTTTGTGGAAACAGCATGTGAGGTCTCAGTGCAGTTGATATAGTGATAGGTCTGTGATGGAGGCGACACTCTCTGTATCTCTCACACATGCTCGCACACACACAAGACAAACCGAAAAATTAGGAGGAAGAAGCACATTGCAAGTGAACAAGCAGAGTAGCAAGCAGGATGAAGATTCCTGCATCTTTTCTTTTTTCTTTCTGTTTAATATCCAGTTGGAGAATATGGCTTGAGAGAGTTGAGATCCCCCTAAAAAAATCTTTATGAACCCCAAGGAGGGTCTGATACACCGGATTTTTAACCACACTACAAAGCTGAAGTTGTTATGCAACCACAAAACAAAAGTTACCATGTCATTTACAAGCCTACTTATCCTCCAAATTTCTTTAGTACTTCTCAGATTTTTCTTCACATTGTTTTCATTATGCATTGTGTGTCAGCTTCAAACTTGAAAATGTTAATTATAGAGAGATTTCTTGACATTGATGAAGAACATTATTTTTGTACTGTAGACAATGCCTAACTGGTCCAGACACTGAAACTAGGCTTCATATTTTTTTAATTTTTTTTTACTCTATTGGGTTGGGTGTCTGATTGTTCTTGTTTTTGGAAGAAATGTTAAAAGGGTCATCCAATGTCGGTCAACATGACATTGCAATATATATATATATTTAAGAAGTCTTGATCCTATCTTTTTCTTGCAGGTTGATTGAGGAGTGCTGGAGTGAGGAACCAGCCAAGAGACCAACATTCAGGCAAATAATTGCTAGGTTGGAGAAAATCTATAGCAGTATTGGTCACAAGAGGCATTGGAAGGTTTATTTCTCCTCTCTCAAATCTTTGTTTCTTTCTTGGTATAAATAAATGAGATCTCCTTTAACTTCTTGATATATGCATGTCAAAATATCTACGAGTGAACACTTTTTTTTTTTTTTTGATGGGCAAAAGAACTTTATTGATGAAAAGTAAAATACAATGTACAATGCAAGCATCAATAAAGCAGGGGAGAGCCCTAGCATCATAGCTAAAGTGAATGATCCCAACTAGGTTGGCAATATACACCTAGCCCAACCATGTGCTTACTCAACCCCAGGTTGATGAGAAACCAACCAGAGGAGAAAAAAATAGCGAAAAACCAGCAAAAACCTCCAAACCCCACCCAGCTAAACCACCCAAGAACTTATTCAATAGAACACACCAGGACCAGACCTCCCACCCTCAGAAACCCCCCCGTCTCAGCTGCAGAAGCAGAGGAGCACAACCATAAATGCACACGCAAATCAACACAGTAAAAGCATCTTCAAAAACCAAGCCTCACCTTCTTAAAATACATTACCTCACCTGTTGTAAGCTTGCCACCACCTCATTTATGGAATAAAAGCAGCTCATTTACAAGTGAACACTATTGTGCAACCTCAACAGTTGATGGATCACTTATTTTAGCAGAACAGTTTTTAAAGAATTGATAGATGATGAAGATCATAAATAGGCCTGTGTCATGATATTTCTTCTATTTTTTCTTGATCCTGTTTTTATTTTTGAATCTCATTCGAGTGCATGGTGCGTGAACAGGTCAGAACCTTGAAATGCTTTCAGAATCTGGAGGCCATGTGGAAGAAAGATTCTCGTAGACTGAGTAAAAGAAGCCATTCATCTCGTTCTACCAGCATCACATAAATAGATGGGATTTATGTTTCCTTTTACCTCGCAAGTGTGCAGTAAGTTTTAATCTGTTAGCTTCATGAAAAAAAAAAGTTGTTTTTGTAATTTGAAGTTAGATTTTTGTTTTCTTTTTCTCCCAGATTTGTCAACTCTTTGCAAATAAAAATTGATATATCATTCTATTGCTTGAAATATAGATTGGTTATAGACTCTCAATGTAATCATACTGTTCAGTTCTATACAATGTTTGTTGAGCTCACGATTACATGTGAGATTCACTGCCATTTGTGTTTAGTAAAAAAAAATGTCTTTTGTGAAACTGATTTATGTAACATCTGTTTTTTTGGACTATGATTAATGGAATTTTTAGTAGTATATAAAATTTGATTGTAGTAGATGGAGTACCAACTTTTCCATGAATATAGGGTACATGTCTATTTTGGTTTTATTTCTCTCTCAAGACACTGACAAGTCCATTTTTGTGGTATTATGAAATCCCATGAAGGGAAAGTCAATTTTCAAAAAAAAAAAGAAAAAGAAAAAGAATTGGGTCTTTGTTTCTGAGTGCTACCATATGGGTTAGTCAAGTGGGTCACACCTGAGGGCTACCATTAGGGTTAGTCAAGTGGTAAGATCTTTGTATTTTACTAGGAAGTTACGAGTTTGATTCAGTCCTTCAAAAAATTGGTCCTAGCATAGATAACAAAAAAAAGCATAAAGTGGAGTATATATATAGTGAACTAGTTTAAAATTTTAGTGTATGAATGTGCATAGAGAGAGAGAGAGAGAGAGAGAGAGAGAGAGAGAGAGAGAGAGAGAGAGAGATATTATAAGAAAGTAGAAACGAGAGAGAGAGCAATTGTACCATATTATAAGAAAGTAGAAACGAATACTCACAACATGAAAGTCAATTTGTACAAATTACAACTATCATGATGAAAGAAGCATTTTCTGTTGGAGTTTAAATTGGATTCATGTTAAAAAAGTACAGTGTAGATAGGGGTGTGAAAAGAAAAATTGGGTACAAACTAACATTTGATATTTTTTTTGATTGGTAAAAAAACTTTATTGATGTAGAAAATAAGTACAAAGTACAAAACGAATTATATCAAAAAAGAAAAGGGAAGTACAAAAGCATCACAATGAGTTAAATCATCCCAACTAGGTTGACACCAAAAAATCTATCCAATCATTTGCTAGCACCCCTAGAGTTAGTGAGAAACCAACAAAAGAAAAAGAAAAAGACCAAACTCGCCACAAAGAAAGCACACGAAACCATCCGAGATCAAAATACTTGATGGCCATCATATCAAACAAAACAAAAACATACCAACATAACATACAAAAAATATCAGACCAACATAACAGAGTTTAACAGACAGAGCTAAGAAGCCAAGAATTTAGACCAGTTGCAGGACACACCAGAAAGCACCACAGTAAGCTGAGCACTTAGTCAACAGATTAGTCCAAAATGCAGAACTAAAACACAACCTAGAATCAACCTCAAGCAATATCCATTATCAGTCCATGATTATCAATACTCTTTGATCAACTCTTTGAAACTTGAATCTCTGCAACATCACATAAGAGTAGGCCAAAGCATCATAGCCCAACTGGTGGTGCCAAACAAAACAACTAAATATAGCATTTGTTGAGGGACACCAAACTTGGGCCATAGTATTCAACCTCCATTACTAATACCCAAAACAGCAGTCCCACAACACCAAAAACATCCAAAAAAACCATCAGCAGGCTTTTCACCATCTGCAGACCGGTGATGAAAGTAGCGATAGCCCAAAATTGATTAGAAACATCACAAGGAGACAAAGTAGCAAAGAAACAGAGCATTTCAGAACAGATCAGCAACTGGTAACAATAGGCAAGATAATTAGCAAGCGATGGCGAGAATCGGTAGCGATTCTGCTTGATTAAATACTATAACATGCACTGTGTACTACAACTCTTTCACCTTTGATTTTGCCCTATGCCTCATACTCTTCAATCTTTCGTTAGTCCTCACCTGCTGCAAGCAATCAACAACACTGATGAAAAAAAGAGTTGGGTTCAGGTAGCACTGAAACCCAAGTCCTATCTCTTAAGCAGATTTCAAGGCCTGACATGTTGTTAGACCTTAGCACAGATATCATCTGTGGCCTGAAAAGACAATCACTCCTCTCATCCCTCAAAAGCTCATTAAACACAGACCTTGTCTCTATCCTCAATCCTTCAGCCAACACTTTCAAAACTTCACAAGCCACCCCTTAACTACTGAAACATAATCACTCATAGCATTCACAGGAATAGATGAGTAACACACATTAGCAGATCAGCAATAGAGCAACACATTTTTTGTTTTATACACCAGTGCCCATCCATATCCCTATCACACCTCATTTGATACATCTCCTAATCTGTTGTAGATTTGAAACAAATTGATTAATTGAATAATCTTTTCCTACCATACTTGACTTCAACCACATGGCCACCTTAACTTTGATAATCTCACACAGCTCTTCACTATTGAGCTGTACCTCATTGAAAATCACATCATTTCTGTGCTTCCAAACAGACCAGAAAATCGTTACTGGTATTGCTTTCCATATCTGTAATTCCTCTTTTTTAAACTTCTAGCCACTCCACCACTGAAGTAGACCTTCCACTGTACCAGGTGCTGCCCATTGCATTCCCCACTAATTGATTATGCTAGACCATATATTCTACACTAAATGATAATGTAACATAATATGATTTAGTGACTCCTCCTCTGTTCTACAAAGAGCACAGAATAATCCCACTCTTGTGTCAACAACCCCTTTCTTATGTAGGAAGTCTATTGTCTTTATTCTCCCTTTCCATACCAACCAAGCAAAGAACTGTGCTTTTGGAGCTGTTGCATTGTTCCAAATTAAACTAGATAACCTTTTCCTAGATCTATGAATCAACTTACACCAGTTGAAAACAGACTTTATACTGAAACAACCAGAACTATCAGCATTTCATCTAATGTCATCCAAATTTTCTAGGCTCAATCTTGGTCCAGCTCCTAATTCCTCTTTCAAAATTCTTAAATCCTCCTCCTCCCATGCCAATAAAAATCTTCTAAAACGGAAAATTCATTCAGCATGATTACCTTTCTGTCCACCATTTATTAATAGAAATGCTAAAAAATCTTGGATATTTATCCTTCAAACAGAACCTGTCCAGCCAAGCATCCTTCCAGAATTTAATCCTACTCCCATTCCCAACTCTAATTTCAACATTTTCCATAAAAAAAATCCAATAGTCTAGGATTGAAATGTGCTATTGTTAGGATATCACTTCATATTCTTGAGCTATTACAATCAACTATATGAAAAGGAAACTGTCTCCCACCTTCAGTCCCATACCTGCTGCAAATCAAGATCTTCCACAGTGCATCATCTTCAGCCCCAAACCTCCACCACCACTTGGCCAATAGACTATCATTTACTGCTTTAATGTCCGTAATACCCAATTCTCCAAGATTTTTGCTCATTGTTGCTTTTTTCTACTTCACTAAGTGTAATTTCCTCTCTAGATCAATGTCACCCCAAAGGAATGCTAATTGTATCTTATCAATCTCCTTTGCTATTCCTTGAGGCATCTTAAATAAGGCCGTGTAATAAACTGGCAGGTTGGAGAGCACAAACTTAATTGGAGTCACTCTACTAGCAAATAAGAGCGCTCTTCTCTTTCATCCAGCTAATTTTGCCTTGAACTTGTCCACCACAGGTTTCCAAATTTTCTTTCTTCTAGGATTAGCCCCTAAAGGCATACCCAAGTACTTAAAAGGAAGTTGTTGACTCATTGTAACAAGCCCGCGAGGGACATCGCTACAGTTCGGACTCGATTTTGTTGCGGTTCCAAATCTTGAACCAAAGAGTCCAAATCCGGCAAATCGTTTTGAAGGAAAACAGATTTTTTTAAAGAAATGCCAAACATGGACTGCTTTGCCAGATAACAGAGTCGCCACCTAAATATTTTTTAAAATGGGAAATTTAGGAAACCCTAACTCGGTGCCAAAGGCCACGTGTCCGTCATCACCAAAGTTGGCTCGGGAACTTGGGTACGATTGGGGAAGGTCACATCGTGAGCACCCCCGCTCGCTCGGTCGAAGACCGGCCTCTACTAACCATGATATCTGTTTTTGAAAACATTGTGAGTTCTTATTCCGGTTATTAGCCTAGGTTACTATGTGATGCGCACAGCATACAAGTATAGACTGAATCGCCTGAATTGGAACAAAACACTTCATGTTTGTTTGTTTGAAAATGGTTTGATGGTGCTACCCGCAGGTAGGCTAAGACGTGGATTTGCCACCCTCGGGTGGGCTTAGAAAACATGATTTTGCCACTATCTAGTGGGCTTAAAACAAACAGTCGATGAATTGTCCCAATTCAAGTAACTCAACCTCCACCCACAGGCATCCAAGGCAGTTATATCATATAAGCACATAGCCTCATGTTAAGCATGCTTTTCATGGCAGTCACTCACACGCATGCAAGGATGCTAAAGCATAAAACTCACTGAGTACTCCAAGCCAAAACAGAAACTGATTAGAAATCATGCATGATCCTAAATGTGCTGAAATGCCTAATGCAACACATGCAAAGATGCAAACTATAGTAGGCTCGGCTATTCTAAACATGGCATATGGAATGCTACAACTAACACGTATTCAATCTGGAATTGAAATACAAATGCAGTTTGTATGATGCGCCGAGCCCGGTGCGTGCAAAACATATGAATGAATGCAAACATGCTATCATACTGTATGCTAATTGAAACATGCCCTATATCTAACCATCATAAGCGGGTAAATAAAAGGGAGAAAGAAATGGGGGTTGGAAGACATACATCACACTCACACACCCTTATTACAATTTTGCCCTCGCACGGAGGGTCCGAATAAATATACAGTCCGAATATGAAAGAATAATACAGTCCGAAATAATACAAATTCCTAATTAATTTACAAATTAACTAAGAAAGCGTCAGAACTGGCCTTGGGCAGTATATGATTCTGATGAATGATGCATGTTGGGCTGTCTTGGCACGGAAATCCACTGGGATGCCCCAATTAGCCTCTGTTTGCAATGTTTCTCGAAATGCGCGCTGAACTCCGAAAAGTTGTTGGTCCTCGGTTTTGCTGTAACAGAGAGCAGGAAAAGGGCATAGCAATGTATTTTCACAAATATATGCATGCCTCGATCCTCGTGCCACCAATCACGCATACCGATGCATGATGGCCGAGGAATCGGATTGCACAACTCAATATAGGATGAATGCATACGAATGCTACAATAAAACCTAACTCCATCATGGGTAATCCGGAGTGTTGGTGACTTGGGAATTGAGACACACTCCGTCACTCAGAGTACGGAATGTACCTCGTTTCCCGTGCCCGGACTAACGCCTATCCCGAACACGATGCAATATGCATGGTATGCATGAAATGTAGCTAATATGCGATCCTAACATACACAATGCCATAAAAATGAGTAACCTCGAAATGCGTGCACACGGGCACGCAAACCGAGGTAATGCATGAATGCAATCTAAGATACAACCTAGTATGCACAATACTGGGAAAATGAGGTGAAAATAAGGTGCCTCGAAAGGCGTGCACGCGGGCACGTAAACCGAGGCGATGATGAAATGTAAATCGGATAAAACCGAAGTGCCTCGAAATGCGTGCCCACAGGCACGTAAACCGAGGCGATGATGAAATGAGAAATCGGATAAAACCGAAGTGCCTCGAAATGTGTGCCCACGGGCACGTAAACCGAAGCGATGATGAAATGAGAAATCGGATAAAAAAACCGAAGTGCCTCGAAATGCGTGCCCACAGGCACGCAAACCGAAGCGATGATGAAATGGAAATGAAAAGGGATACGGAATGCCATGATGGGCTTACACCGACATGGGAGAGCCTCAGCTCATTCACATAGGAGGCCGTCGGATAAAAAAAGATGCGCCTCGAAATGTGTGCACACGGGCACGCAAACCGAGGCAATGATAAAATGAGATGGAAATGCGAGTTGGGCTTATACTAACATGTGTGGACCTCAGCCACACTCACATCAGATGCCGGTGAATGAAAACGGAGTGCCTCGAAGTGCGTGCCCACGGTCACGCAAACCGAGGCAATGCACTAAGGCATGAAATGACATGTAGAATGATATGCAAGCATGCAAACCAAATTTCAGCAGCTAAATAAAGGGGAAAACAGCCCCGAAATGATACGAAATGATAATTAATGCATGAAATCATCCCGAAACGTAATTTTAAGTGCCCGAAATGGCCTACGGCTATGCTAAACATGCAAAATTGGCACACGACAGCAAAAACAGTAGCAAGGCAGCCCTAAAAATAGCATATTCTCAGTACAAAACATGGCCAAGTTGTGAGCATAGATATGACAACAATGGCATGCAAAAATACGGGAAAATAGGGGAATTACAAAGCAAGCGGTATTTACAAAATTCAAACCACAAAATTTCCTTCTACAACTTTGAAGAGGAGCCCAAAATATGCATATTCTCAGTGAATGACAACTCCAAAATCAGTATGTAGATAGGCTCAAAATAGCATGCAATACCATGAGCTAACAAGGGCTATAAAGAGAGGTACCATAAGCAATGACCAAACAACTCAAGACCCTTAATAAAACTTGAAGAATGGACCAAAATAAGACATTTTCTAAGCCTGATGAAGGCTGAAATCCGAAGCTAAGCAAGCCTAAAAAAGGCATGCAATTTTACGGAAAATATGGGGGGTTACAAAACAAGTACCAAAACCAATCATCAAATGGCCTAAGACCCTTAACAAAGTATGAAGAATGGACTAAAATAAGGCACTCTCTAGGCCTGATGAAGGCTGAAATCCGAAGCATGGTGAGCTTAAAAAAAGCATGCAAAATGGGAGTGGAACAAGAATTCAAAGCAAGTGATATGTAGAGCAAGAAAATCAGGTTGAGCCCTTCTTCAATGTTGAAGAGGGGCTCAAAATAAGCACAATATCAGTATGTTGCATGCTCCAACTCAGATTACAAATAGGCCAAAACAATCATGCAATTTTACGGTAAAATGGAGGAATTACAAAGGAAGTGCATACTAGAGTCACCAAACATGGTTGAGGCCTTCTTCAATGTTGAAGAGGGGCTCAATATAAGCCCACTAACAGTTTACATCAGTCTCGAAATCAGATTACTCTTAAGGCAAATAAAGCATGCAAAACCATGGCCTAAAGAGTGATATTGAAGGAAGTATGTCATGGAGACACCAAACAGGGTTAAGCCCTTCTACAAAGTTGTAGAGGGGCTCAAAATAAGCCCAAAAACAGTAGGGTCGGAGCCCAAAACTGAAAGCAAATGGGGCTAAGAAATACCTCAAAATTATGCTCAAAAAAGGAATTAGAGGTTTACCTTTGAAGACCTAACTTTGGTTGCTTCTTGGCTTCAATTTGTTGACTCTTGGCCTCTGAAAATCACTTCCTTGCTGCTGAAATGGAGTTGTTGATGGTAGAGCTTAGGGTTGGTGAAGGATTGAGCTAGGAAGCTTGAAGGTTTTTTTGAATTTTGGCTATGGAAATAGGAGTTTTTGGAGAGGGGCTCTCTTAGACAAATTTTGTAACCCTAGCAAAGGGCTGTCCAGCCCTTTAAGTAGGCCAAAAGAGTGTAAAAGGGAGGAAAAGCACCCAAACTTTCCTCCCAAAATATCCGGATGCAGGATATTTTGAAAAATATCGAACAGTGAAAAGAGTTGAAGCGAAAGTGGCGGCAGTAACTTCGAGGTGGCCGGCCGGCCACCCCAACTGGTCGGCCAGCCACTCATCCTGGCCGGCCGGCCATGGCTCAAAACTGAAGGGAAAAAATTCTGGCCGACCACCATGTAAAGGTGTCCTCCAATGTGTGTAGAATAAGGCCCCAAGGTCGGAATCTGGCAACTCTGAAGCAGGAGTCACAACATAGAGCTTGAAGGAGAGTCTCAAAACTGAAATGCACAATTACTGGCCGGCGACCAACTCTTAGGGTCCTCCCAGATGTATGGAACAAGGTTCCAAGGTTGGAATTTGGCAACATTGAAGTAGGAGTCACAACATAGAGCTTGAAGGAGAGGCTCAAAAGTGAAACTTTGAATTGCTGGCCGACCAGTAGTTCTTAGGGTCCTCCCATGTTCCCTGATCACAGATATGTAGCTTTGGTTGGAAGAAAATATCCCCAGGGTGTTCAACATTGGCCCGGAAGTGAGCAAAACAGTAGGCGAAGAGCGAAACCGTTATCTGGGATAATTGCTGGCCTCCCACCCCGTGATCTTCCCGGTGTTGAAACAGAGGTACCGCCAAATTTGAACAAAACTAATGAGAAATGAACGCCAGGGGGCCAAAACCGGATCGGGATCAAAATGAAAAATCGGTGCCTCAGTGTGAAGTGGTGTGTTGGGTGGGCATCTGCGACCCCAGTGTCCCTCGTAATGACAAAACAGAGGTTCCTGCCAAAAATCAGAGAAAACCGATGCAAAATGAATGCTCGGGGCCCAAACCGCGCGATTCGGGGTCCCGAAAACCGACTGTAAGCACCGAAAGTGGTGTTCGGCCACGAAGTGGGCATCAGGGGCCCCAATGTTCCTCGGAATGACAAAACAGAGGTGCATGCCAAAAATCGGAGAAATCGGAGATGGTTGGGCTCCGAAATGGGCAAAATGGCCTCTGACCCGCGAAATGTAGCCCACGGCGAGAGATAGCCTCTGGGACCACTCCTTCCCTCGGAAAGAAAAGAGAAAACCGAGTTTGGTTCGCAAACCGAGACAAAACCTGAAGAGAGTTCGGAAGTCCAGGCGGTAGTGGCGCGCGACTCGAGACTTCCAACGAGTCTGATGCAACATCACCAAGCGCTCAATCGGTGACGTCGAGTCTTAAGGTCGGTCAAAAATGGGGTGTCTACACTCATGCAATTTAATCTTGAAGCAAAATCGGAATAGTAGCCTCATCAATTCCCACTCCACTAACAACACTCTTATGATAATTGATCTTTAGTCCAGATGCTACTTCAAAACATCTTAAAATTCTCTTCACATTTGAAACTTCCACCCAATCTGCCTCACAAAATAAGACAGTGTCATCAGCAAATTGTAGATGGGATAACTTCAATCCTTCATTGCCAATAATGACCCCTTTTATCAGTCCTAGTTCTCTAGCTCTTGATAACAACATATTTAGACCTTTAGCTATGATAATGAACAAAAATGGTAAGAAAGGATCCCCTTGCTTCAACCTTTTTTTGGGGACACACTTCCTCAGATGGAGAGCCATTAACTAGGAATGATACTCTAGCTGAATCTAAACAAGTCCTCATCCATTCCACTCATTTGGTCTCAAACCCAAACTTTCCCAACATATCAAACAGGAAGCTCAAATTTACTATATCATATGCTTTTTCAAAATCAAGTTTCAAAATTAGTCCACTTTTCTTGGATCTTTTCCACCAATCTACCACTTCATTTGCTACTAATATCCCATCCAGTATGCTTCTTCCACTAAGAAATGCAGATTGTGTTGAGCTAATGATACTTGGTAACACTTGTTTTAATCTACTAGCTATGACTTTTGATAGGATCTTGTACATGGAATTTATGAGACTGATTGGCCTAAAATCTTGGATACTTGTTGGGTTTTCCTTCTTGGGGATTAATGATACGAAGGAAGCATTTAGGCCCTTCACTAACCTCCCATTCATATGAAATTCTGCCATGAATTTGAGAAAATTATCCTTCATTATTCTCCACCCCTTTTGGATGCAAATCAAATTAAATCCTTCAGGCCCATGGGCTTTATTCCCATCACACTCCTTAATGGCAGCTCGTATTTTTGATTCAGAAAACTCTTTCACCATCAACTCAACTTGATAAGGTTTAATTGATCTAAAAGCTCCACCAATCTTTGGTCTAAACTTTCAATTTTCTACAAATGCCTCACCAAAATACCTTGTAATTTACCGTTTCATTTCTATAGGTTTGTTGTAAGAAGTACCCTTGATGATGATGGAATCCATCAGGTTTCTACTCAACCTCTTTGTAGCCATGATATGGAAATACCTAGTATTCCTATCTCCTTTTAAAGCCTATTTTACTTTGGATTTCTGCACCAAAAACCATTCTTTCATTTTTCTCAGCTTCCAAATCTCCCTCTTAACCTCTCTTCTTCTTGATAATTCAACATCATTCAAAGGCCTTACCTCAGCAGCTAAGTCTAATGCATGCATTGCATGCTTTGCCTCTTTAAGCTTGTACTCAATATTCCCAAACACTTCATCGTTCCATACTTTCAGTGCTTCCTTCAAGGATTTCAGTTTAACCTTTAGTCTGTATCCCGCCGATCTATCCACCTGAGTACTGTCCCAAACTGATTTTACCTTATTCATGAATGTGGGGTGGAGAACCCAAGCATTGAGGAATCTAAATGGTTTAGGCCTCCAATTCCTCTCATTCTCCATTAGTAATATTGGGCAGTGGTCAGATACTAACATTTGATATTTGATTGCCATTTTTTACAAATAATTTATTGCATAGAAACAATTCATTTCAAATCAACAAATCCAAATGCAACGCAAAAAGATGAAGAAGTGTTTGTGCTTCGAATTGGTATTACTGGATTTTTTTTTTCAACTAATACTAACTTTTTTTATTAATTTTTTTTTTTTTTTTTTTCAGCTAAATTACACTTCCCATCAATTTTTATTTTCTACAAAAACTAATCATAAAAGTGAATTATAATTTTATGTCTTTATTGATTTGTGTTATAACTAATTTTACTAAGCATTGATTCATATTGAGAAATATTTAGATAATGCATGATACTAGAGAATGAAAATTTAGTGGGATACGATCTCTTTACAATGACAGATCTGATGAGGTTATTATATAGTAAAAATGAAAGGGAAAAAAAAAAGAAAAAGAATATATAATGAGAATTGATAGAAAATAAACTGCATTCTTTGTGAATAAGTCAAACTAATGATTCTAATCATAAATTGAAACTCATCAAATGGATCATTTCATTTACTGCAAATTTTCAAATCTGGTTTCTTCCACCCATTTAATAAATAATAAAATCAATATAATATGGAATAACAAATGCACAATGAGTGATGAAAGTGCATATATGGTGTGAGAAGTTTTAGAGAAACAATTATAGAAGTATTTTCTTAAATCAATTTGAATGCATGATCAAAACTTATGTATTAGTATAGTTAACTAAATCTGTATGAACTAGGTTTTCTAAGTGTATTTTTTGAGGTTTTTAGAGAGGCTAGGTTTGCTCTCTTTTTTTTTTTCTTCTTCTTTTATATATATCTTTTTATAATTTTTTTTCCCATCACGATGTGGCTGCCAATAATGCCGAAGTATGAAAGCAATGAGGTTTAATTTCTTTTTCAATAAGTAATTTGTGCAAACTGGCTGCCAATAATTGCCTACTAAATTGTACAAGCTAGGGTACAATCATGAGAAAAGTAGACGAAAGAACAATCAAGTTGGCAAACAAAAGAAAAAATGCGGTATGACAATAGTGTGTCTGTGTTTATCTCCGTGTCATGGAGATTATGAGAATAATCCATCAACTAATTTTTTTAAGCCCTAACCAATATTAGAACCCTAAATAAGTTTTTTCGCTGAATTGCAAATAGATAATAATAATAATAATAATAATAATAATAATAATAATAATATTATGACAATTAGCACCATAAATAGGTTTTGTGGTAAGGAAAGTCAATCAGCATAAAAAAAGAAGCCTTTCTCTTGTTGAAACTTCCTAATAAAATTCATCATGGTTTGGATAAAGTTGTTCACATTGAACATAAGGCTTTTAATTGGAGTAGATTAGACAAAGTTGGAAAGTTCTCAAAATTATTATTTTGACACTAGACAATCAAAATCCTCCAAATACTTTGATGCCAATGGTTCTGTATCAATCCCCTTATTTCAAGCTCCTCTCTATCACACAATCAGAGTTAGAGAAACTCATTATATGATAGAAAGATTTGGGATAAGGGAATACTCAGACACAAGAGAAATGCAACATGGGATCTAGTATGATTTTTTCCTTAGAACTTTACATGATTCCTTAAATATTTGGCACAAAATTGAAGAAACATTCAACACAAATTTTTTTGCTCTTAAGCAGAAATTGTGAAAAACAAACCCATATTTGCTACATACATAATTCCTCCAATATATGGTAATGTTATGGCAAAGGAGAAGATGAGAAAAGCTAAAATAGAACAAAACAAACAAGCAAAAGGATTTTCATTGGGCAATATGCCTATGTCTACCGACAGAGAACAACAAAAGGAGTTTTACTAATGTACATATTTTAATTAGGTGGCTCTCTCTCAAACCCTAACACACAAGATTATCCTTAAACTTAGAGCTCCAAAATAACCCATTACATGTAAGGATCCGAAAGTAACAAACCAAGTCAAAATAGACCTAAATACAAATACCTGAGGGTCTAACCTATCCGCCTTGTGGGTTGCCAACAGGTAATAAGTATCATCTGGATCGAATTGGAGACACATACAACGCAATAATTTTGTACAAGCTGAGAAAAACAACAACCAAGTAGTAATTTCACATATGAACAAGATATGTATGTATCATAGCTTGTAGGGTTTTTGAATTGATGGAGAAAGATGGTGACAGGTAACATAACCATATAATGCATTTATGGAATTGGGTATTGCATTGAAGGCTGCAACTTCCTGTATCATTTTGAAGGTCCAAAACAAATATCATGTTGCTTTTGTGGTCCCCTTCTTAAAGAGAATATTGGTTTTCAATTTTCATTTCACAAACCATTGCCATGTACTTTTTCACTTTTGTTTATCTGTAAGTTCCAATATGAATAATAATATTCTCTGATTAAAAGGAGCATCAATCCTTTATTTATTTTAGATCAATGATATATATATGCAAGTCAAAACCCAAGGTGAGATTTTGATGCAATTAAGTCTCCTTTCCTTTTTTCTACTAAACATGAATTCAAACATGTTTTTCCAAATGTGTGACTAATTATATGGATTGTTACCGTAATTTTTGTGGAACAATACAGAAATAAAACCTAACATTAAACTGAAAAATTGGTATAGTTCTTAGTTGTATACTCAATTTGGGTAATTGATGTACATAACATTGGTCCAATGTATATTAGTTTGTGTGGTTGCAGTTGTGGTGAGTGGTGGTAGTGTGGATCCTCAAGCACTCGACACTATTATTGGTGCTAAGTATTGGATCAATGTTTGGAAGAATAAAGCAAATGGAATTAATGCAGACAGTATGTGAATGCAGTAAACAATAGTAAGATATATATTTTAGTGTATAAAAATGATAATATTATTTTTTACTAATATGACCAACAAATAAGTGTTAGGTGTTAAGGGAATACAATGTAATTATGCTAAACTTGTGGGACTTATTATATTTTTCTAAAACTTTAGAGAGATAGATTAGTGTAATTTATCTATTTTTGGTATTATAATTTTAGATTGTTTTGATGTTTTTCTCTTATAAACTGTATTTTGTTACATATATAATTTAATTTAGTAGTATATAATTTTGGTAGTTATATACAAAGGCAATTTTTTAATTTTAATTTTTATGAATATACAAAGGCCCTATTTTAGGACTTCAGCTAGGGATCCGTAAACTCAAGGTCAACCATGCACATAACCACCAAAGAGATGAGAAATTTTGAGAATGATTGATATGGGTGTCATCTCACTCGCATTTTGGGTTAGCCTAGTGGGCAAGGCGGGTTTGGGATTTAAGATAAAGCTGTTAATACTGTATTGAAATAGGTAACGTTTTGTTTATTGATATAGTACCTACTGGTACTGATACCGTTCTTGTGTTTTGGTTTTTATGTCATTTTGGTCGCTATAATTTTAATTGACTCGATTTTAACATGAATTTATGATTTTGTCTCAATTTAATCCAATTGCTTACAATTGTTTACATTTTTTAATGAAAAATATGCACATAAGTGACATATATCATGTTTTTCAAGACAAAATTATAAATTTGTTCAATCCAGTAAGTTAACTTTAACCAATGTAGTGATAATTTTCTATCAAAAATATTAATGACATTATCAATTGGACCAAATTGTCACAAAATCTAAAATTAAGGATCAAAATTGAGTTAATTAAAAGCGGTGGTGCTACATGCACTAATTAGTGTACTAATGTCACGCCTCTAAAATAATACAATAAAGATAACTCATATGTGGAATAAATATGAGAAACAACATACTTTTACATATCAGAGTTCACTGTTTAACAACCAGTTAAATACCATGTAGGTTTACATGTTTCTAAGTCATTGCTTGGTTACACAAATTGAGTTTCTCTCATAACATCTTAAGCCATTGGCTTTACAAATAACAAATATACACACAGAAGGCATAATTAAAAAGCTCTTGTTTTCCCAAACTCCATCTACACTATTGCCTTGTAGGAAGCATCTCACCTGTACCTGAAAATGGTATTCCCATATAGGATGAGCCAACAACCCAGTGAAAATATTCTAACACAATTTATGAGATTTAGCAAAGGTATAAATATCACGTACATAAACAATACCGATCCTGAAACATCCATAAGACCTGCATATCCATATGCCACTAAGACCAACCTTATTCCATTTTCCTTTAATTTCATTTCTAGTTCATATATGCTACTCAATTCATGAGTTAAATTCGTTATCTTTCAGCAATCAAAATGAGACTACAACTCAATGATTTTCCAATTATGCAAAACTCACATAAACACTTCAAACCTGCCATTTTAAGAATATTTCATCCGAAGGAATCGGCACCCATTTATATATAAAATTTCGGGTCTTCCACCCAGGACACTCCGGCCAACTTGCTTTAAATGGAGTCTATCCCCTTTCTCTTCCCAAACAAATATACATATGTAATGTGTTTATAAACATAATCACATATGTAGTACATCCCCTTTCTCCTCCTAATAAATATACATATACAATGTATCTATAACATGGTCATATTCAATAACACCAATAATGGATTCATATTAAATCGCATAATCTTCATGTAATTTCTACAACAATCATAACTATCCTCCACCGATAGCCCAATGCAATTATTTCTAAAGAGATGTTCAATATCAAAATAAATAGTTTATTCAAAACTTCTATAGGTGAGATAGTACATATCCAATATAACCATTTATAATCACAACCTTTCAATTTCAGATTTTCAATGTTAATCTCAATTATTTATGCAAAATAATAATTTAATCAAAATTAGGGCAGAATCTCCCTTTTACCAAATATCAACCAAAACACCAAAATCAACTATTTTTTTAGCATAACATGATCTTATATTCAAGCCTCATACTCGTTTACCTCATATTCATCAAAACCCCTCTTTTTATTTTACACCCAAATCCTAAATTTGTCCAAACTACAACCAAATCTCATTATCTATACACAATAGCAAATAACTAAACTAAAAATCATATTAAATGGTAGACAATTCCTACCTTAAGTTTTGAAGAGAATCTGAGATGAAACCCCAAAATCTACGGTGTCGAAACCTGATCTCCACCGCACACAATGAAACCCTCGAGGTGATAACCAACTTTGGTGAAGAACTTAGGCCTAAATTCCAATGGATTTGGAGGAATCAAAGAGAGAAGATGACTTTTAGAGAGAGAAGCTCTAGACCTGAAAATTTGGAGAGTTTTAGAGAGAGAGGGGACTGCAAAAAGTGATCTAAAATCCTAATTTACGGACTGATATAACAAGGTCGCTCGATCGTGAAATACACTTTCTCGTAAGCAATTTTGAATGCATTTTGCATTTTTGTTTTCATGAAATTTGGGTGTTCGACGACGAAAGAGTTGACCGGTCAAAATCGATCGCTACAAGTAACTAACTAGTGTACCAACACTAGTTATGACATTATTATTGATCTCACTTATTATATAAATTATAAATATAAAAAATCTCTTAAATTATACCACATCATCAATTGGTACACTAGTTAGTACACTAATTGGTGCATATAACATTTCAATTGAAAGTGTAGGGACTAAAATGACACAAAAGGCAAAATGGAAGGATTATCGGTGTAATTTTTCCTAAAAGTATTATTTAGTAACAAATAATTTAACAATACGTATCATGAATCACAAATTTATATGTAAAAGAGAATTAAAAGCATACTATGTTTGGTAAATAATACAAATTAAGGTATGTTGGTATTTTTCCATAATATTATAAGAAAAATATATAAATTAAAATAAATAAAAATAACAAAATATATATTTTTTTATTTTATTATTAAAGAATGAAATACAAAATAAACTACATAACTAAAAATACATAAATAAACTAAGTTACATCATAAAATATATTATAAGATAGATTTCCATGAACGTATAAAATAATATGCAAAAAATAGTTCAAAACTAAAAGTTTGAAGAACAAAAGATAAGAGATGTAAACTGAAACCTATGTGATACCATAGTTTTTTTAAAACAGATTCACCATCTCTTGATGGGTGCTAGAGTTACGCCAAAGATCTCTGCCTCCTGATACGACAATTGAAACCAATTAATGCGAAATACTTTCTAATAGTTTGATGAACTTGACAATGACAGCACTCTCTCTCTCTAATAAGAACCAAAGAAAGGGTTAGCACAAAGAATATAGAAAAATTTCTTTGATATAAAAATCTTCTTCAACTTTATTTAAAGAAAATCACAAATTTTTCATCTCTAAAATATTTATATCTCATCCATCTAAGTTGGAGGGAAAAGACCATTTTTATACTTTGTAGAGAAGGGGTCTTAGCCATGAAAGTTACTATAAAGCCTAGCATCAATGGCCATCAACTTTAGCCATTAGGGCTAAAATTATAAAGGTGCAAAACTCTCATGTGCATAATATGATCATCAACTCTATCATCAAAAGATGAGAGTTACAAAGGTTAAAAACTTCCCTTGCATTATATATATATGCTATTTAAATGATCTGACTAGATGAGTCGCAAAATAGATACGGGTTTTGGGTTACAACCTGATCTAAACCCACTCCAAAACATATGTACAAGACAGACTCAGTCCAGCATAGCACAATCTGGCCTATGCCCAAGACTGAGTCCAACATATGCACGTACACAAGGTTAGGCCAGTCTAGACCAAGACTAAGACTAAATCCAAGTCTAAGCCTAGGCTTAAACCCAACTTCTATTGATGCCCACTTTACGAAACAATTCTCATTTACAATTTAATGGTTTCAGCTCATTATTTTTGTATTGCAACATTTTCACTTAAGAGAATGCAAAATCACTCAGACTCACTTCAACCGGCGGTTAGGTCCCACTTTAATTTTGAATTAAAGTGGGCAAAAAAATATTTTTCAACAAGGTATTTCAAAAAGTATGGAATACAAGTTTCTACCATTTTAATATCACTACAAACAAATAGTAATTTGGATAGATCAAATCAAATAAAAAAAAAAGGTGAATCCTAAAATATATATATATATATATATGAGCAATGCTACGTATTTCAAATTTGATCTCGTCTCGAATGGCTCGAATTTTGTTTTGTTGGTCGTTCGATCGGTCATCCGATAAAAAGGCTGACAGCCCACAATTGACAAGGTGGCAAGTGATGATAGATGTTTCACCCTTGTCGTTCGGGTGGTCATCCAAATTGGCGTCCTAGCGAAAACAACCGTAATAATAAAATTCAATTCTTTAATTCAAAGAAGAAGAGAATTTCTATATATATATAGTTGGTCAAGCTTCTCAAATGAACAAAGCATGGAGTGGCATAATGCACCCAAAAATCAAAGCTAAAAAGACAAGTTGGATTGACATATGTACGTATGTAAGTATATTATCTAGTCATGGAGGATTCCACCACATATACATACAAAGTTATGGTCCTCTCATAGCATGGAAATGAAATTGGTGTTTGGAAGGCCAAGTGCTTCTCACTTTTCTTACCATAAATGAGATCAATGGCTAAGTAAATGGTGGCCTGGATAGCACGTGGCAGTCGCCTTCACTTTTGTCATAGTCTCAGTGATTTAGTAATAGCTTCAAATAATAGAAGGGAGAAATACATACATACATACATGACAGAGAGAAAAGGGGGGGGGGGGGGGGGGTGTGGTGTGGGGTATGGTAAATAATGGGATGGAGAGTTTATATTCTACAATGAATTATTTTCAACAAACATCAGATGCGAATCATATCTAAAATATGGCAAAAGCAAATTCAAAAGTAAATAGAAACATGGGTCCGTCCGGTGTATACTCCTTTCATTATGATGCGATATAACTTTTGTATTAATTAGGTGAAATTTGAATGGGTTCAATCCGAAGCAACTTGAGCTTAGTCTGAATTTTTAGGGTTTAGACAAAATATTTTTAAATTCGGACGCAGTTTGGGTAAAATTCGTAAGTCCTAATTAAATTTGAGCGGGAGACAAAGACGTCTACAACCCGAGCAACCTAAAACTAATTATATATATATATATAAATATACATATAAATTATTAGCTATTACATGATATTAAAGTAATTTATATTATTAAATCATATTGAATATTTATTATATATACAAATAACATAAAATCTTACTTTTTTTTCTTTTATTTTCACTCATAAATTGTAACGATTACTATAGTGGCATCTCTCTTATATTATATAAATTATTTATTTTGATAGTATTAATGATTTTCTATAAATTAAAAAATTATAAATAGAGTCAAATTTTAATAATTTAATAATGTAGCTGCAAAAAAAAAAAAAAACTAAAATTCATTTACAACTCGGGCAATTTGGGCAACTCGGGCAATTCGGGTTTAACTCCGGTCGGGCTTGTGCAGACAACCTCGGGTTACAATTCGGGCTTGGGCGGGTTTGGGCAGGTCTCAGCACAACTTGGGCTGGACTTGGACAACATTCCTACCCGACCGAACCCGCCCGAGTTGCACCCCTAGTATTAATGCAATGTGATTGAAATTAGGGTAAATTACACTCACTTTTATGAAGTTTCCGACAAATATAAGGATCTTCTTATGATTTGAATAACTACGTAAACCTCTCTTATAAATTGACATTGTCCAGATTTTCCTATTCCGTTAAATTGGAACAAACGGTGTTATTTGCATATAGTAAATGACCTTATTGCCCTTTCTTTTGAGCACAAAAAGACGATAATACCCATGTCTCATCTGTTTACGTTATACAGTAATTAAATTATGAATTATTTTTTAGGATTTATTACTCTTATTACACTACAAGGATTTACACATTTTGCGACCACTTTTGCCGACCAAAAAAATTTTGGTCGCAAAAAAATGATATTTGGCGACCAAATATTAATTAGTCGCGAATGATCATTATTTTTGGCGACCAAATATTATTGGTCAGAAGGTTATATTTTGGCGACCAAAAAATGAGTTGGTCGCAGAAAGTGGTATGCTTTTGCCGACCAACTACAAATTTGGTCGCGGAAGGTCACAAATTTTTTGGCGACCAAAAATTTGGTCGCCAAAAACTTATTTTCAGCAACCAAAAAAAATTAGTGGCCAAGTTAGTATTTTTAGCAACTAATATTTTAGTCGCCGTTGATTGAGATTTGGCGACTAAAAAAATTAGTCGTTATATATTTGAGATTTTGCGACAAAAAACGAATTTAGTCGTTAAAGGCGAAATTTTTTTAGAGGGAAATCTCGCGCCCACCCCTGTTCTCTGTTTACAATTACACAACATTTTGTTCAAATTCTCCTCCACCGCCAAACCTCACCCCGTCGCCACAGATCGCCACATCTACATCGTGGATGATCCTCCTCCTTCTCCTCCACTTTGTGCCTCCGCCGAATCCGAGAAGAAAGTCGAGATCTGAATCAGATTTGAGTCCTAGGCCGAGATCTGACCGGCGTGAGCGATCCACAGCGACACAATGGCTTCCAAATCCTACAACAAGATCATCGATATCTACGACGACCTCATCCTTCAGGTACATACACTACCCCTTCCTTCTATTCCATGATTGATCTCTCTTCTTATCAAACCCTAATCCTACGACGGTTCTCCTGCCTCTCTCTCTCTCTCTCTCTGTCTCTCTCTGTGCTTGATCTCTACGCCATCTCAGAGCTTCAAGCAGTTCGATTTTGTCTAAAGGTTCGATCAATTTCAATCTCTCTTTTCTCTATTTCAATTTGTGTGTTGTTTGTATTGGTATTATCACTAGCTAGCATGTTTTCTTGTTCTTCCTTTTCCCTTATTCCAATTCCACCCCACTCCCCCAACCCTCAAGGAAAAAATATATATATATATATTGTTTTGGGTTTTATGTGGTTTGCTTAGTGCTCATAGTAAGTTTGCTTACAGTTGCAAAGTGCAAGCTCTTTTTTTGTGATGGCCCTTGCTCCTCAAGAGAAGGAAAGGATTGTTGATATGACGTAGTAATCGAACTCTTTCACGTAAATATCTGCTTGCTATCTATCTGAATTTTTTTGTATTATCCTGTGTTTTTAGTTTCTTATTTGTATTTGAGCAAGTTTAATGGCTAAGTTTCTCTTTCTTTCTTTTCTTTTGTTTTATTATACTTTAAATGTTGTCTTTTGTTTTCCTCTTTCTCTTCTTCATGTTAATGCTGTTTTTGTAATTACCCTTGTTTTTTTAGATTTATTTTTTTTAAATATTACAAAATGTTCAAGAAAATTTTATTTTTTTGTTTTAAATATATAATTTTTATTTAAATTTTCTTAATTTACAATATTTTAGTTTATTTTGTAAATATTTTTATTTTTTTTAATTTTAATATTTTAAACTCAAAACATAACTCCACATTTAAATCATAACCAAACACATAACTCAAAACTCAATTTAAAAATTATTCTCAAACCTTATAACCGAACACATAAGTCGAAACTCCACATTACTTTCAAAACGCCGCACTTAAATTGTAATCAACACATAACAAAAAAAATTAAAATATTTAAAATAAAAAAAAATTAAATTTTTTTTAATATTTAAAAAATATATTTAAAATATTTTAAAAAATACAACACAAAAATATAGTGCACATTAAAATAAATAAATAAATATTTAAAATATAAAATATTTACCCTAAAAGAATAAATCCAAAAAAATTTCAAAATACAACTCAAAATTTTTTTCAAAACTTATAACTAAACAAATTTTCTCTTTTCAAAACTCATAACTCAAAATACGACTCCACACTCAAATCATGATTCTAAAAATAATTTTAAAAAATAAAATAGTTTTTTTTTAAATTTTTTTCTTTTAAAGAGTTTTAAAAAAAAAATGGTTTTGAGTTTTGAAAAGAATTTTAAATTGAATTTTGAGTTGTGTGTTTAGTTATGAGTTTTGAAAAAAAAAATTTAATTGAGTTTTGAATAGTTTTGAGTTGTGTATTTGATTATGAGTTTTGAAAAGATTTTTTTATTCTAAAAGAGAACCAAACATGTTTCTTTGTTATTGTTTGGCTAATTAATTATTTATGCTTCTAGTGTTCACCTCATTGTAAATTGAAATTTTGATTAGAGTAATACTATAAAATAAATAAATAAGAATAAATTTTAAGATACATTTTAATAGTTGTGGATAAGCCGCCTGTTGTGTTTTTAAATAAACAGTCGCAATTGCAAAAAAAAAAAAAAAAAGCCTTTGTTTCGGATGTCTGGCCAGACAACCGGGTAGACGACCAACCAACATTTGGTATTGGTATATATAGATCTGTTGAGGACACTTGAGGGCATTATGGGCATTTTAGTGTTTAGCTTTGATGACATCAACATGTTTTGTAATGTGTGTAAATGACAGTAAAAAAATGGGAGAATTTTGACATTGTCAAATAAAGTAGGGGATGCTACTATAATTATTAAAACTACGAGGAGGTCCTGTATTTGTCGAATCTCGTGGAGGTAAATGTAATTTACCCTGGAAATTATAATACTATGTCAAATAAAAATTTTACATCAATAAAGTGCTTTTTTTACTGATAAAAAAAAAAAAAAAAACTGAAATTGTAATTTTGAATTATGATTGAGTAATTCAAATTTATTGCATTGTAATTTTAGGCATTTTGCATTCAAATAGTAATATTATGTGACATATTAGTATGAGTTTTGACATAATAATATTAGAAGTATCAAGCAATTCATGTTAAGAATTGAGTGTGAAGATGTTTTGAGATTTCATCGAACTAAAATCAATTATCATAAGAGTGTCATATGTGGGGTTGGGTGGGTGAAGGAATTTGCGAGTTTGCTTTTTGTTTGAACGCCTTCATCAAAAAGCGCCATTTAAATACTTGGAGCTCTCTTTGGGGCCAACCCAATGAGGAGGAGTACTTGGAAACTGTTTTTGACAAGTTCAAACGAAATTGTCCACATGGAAGAAAAGGCTATTATCCTTTCTTTGGGCGCTAAACTTTAATGAAATCCGTAATGTCAATCTCGCCTATCTATTATCTATCCTCATTTAGAATTCCAAGCTGAGTGGCTAAGGAGATTGAAAGAATACAATTAGCTTTCCTTTGGGGTGGTTCGATCTCGGAAGAAAGAGTAATGCTAGGTATCATGAAAAAATATCATGAAAATGATTATGAAAGATTTTCTACCGCTAGATTACACATACAAAAACATCACACACGAATCAAAAGATAAAAAAATCTTCATGAAGCATTTTATTATATTTTTTTTTCATGATCCCTAGTATTATTGCGAAGAAAAGTACATATGGTCCGTGGAAGGTAGTTACTAAGAATAAGAAATTAGGAGGGTTAGGTGTGAGGATGATTAAAAATTTGAATAAATGTATCTTACTAAAATGGTGGTGCAGATTTGGTGTTGAGAATCAGTCTCTTTGGAAGGTAGTGATCTATGCAAAATATGTGCCAATGAATGGAAGATGGTTACCAAAATTAATAGGCGGAGGATCCAACTCTAGTTTGATATAATCCATGTTGTTTTATCCAATCCAAAGTTGCATCAATTCTATATTAATAATTCTCAGATTGTTCTGGGGAATGGAAGGAGAGTTCATTTTTGGGGTAATGTATGCTTAATGGTTGAATTTCCAAGGCTCTTCTCATTATCTAATGATAAAAATGGTGTGGTTATTGTGTTTTTTGACAGAAGGGCAGAGGATTGTGGATGGAACTTGGGTTTGAGAAGATTTTTGCTGGTATGGGAGGAGGAAGGGACTTCCAGTTTCCAATCTATCTAACACTACACCACCACTGTGTAGTATGAGACCTGATGAGCTTAAGTGGTGTGCAGACTTATTTGAACTTTTTACTGTTTCATTAGTCTATAATTGGAGTGAATCATATGTGGGACTTGCCGTACCAGTGGTTACCTTAATTTGGAAAAACTTTGCTCTTCCCAAAGTGAAATTCTTTGGGTGGTTGGCTTGGCTTGTGGATACTACCAAGTTCCGTGCATGGATTATTGCAATGGTGGTCTGGCTGCAAAATGAAGAAACTGGAGAAGAAAATCTGGATGGTTTTATCTTTGGCTACTCTTTGGTCTACATGGAAGCAACGTAATGACTGTGTTTTCAATGGCTCTCAACTAAATTTGGAAGATCTGTGTGAACTAGTGAAGGTTAGAGTTGCTATGTGGCTTAAAGCATCGCCAATTTAGGTGGAGTTTTCTATAAATGACTTGGTCTTTAACCTCGCAACAGGTGAGGTATTGTATCAGCACTGGAGGTTGAATGTTATGGTTCAAGTCTGGTGCCCTAATCCAGATGCTTTGCTTAGGTGTCTTGTCTGGTCTCACCAATTAACCCTTTGCTTTTGAATGGTTGGTGTTTGTGGATTGGTAGCAGGGTTAATGAATGGTGGGTTGCTTCTTGTTTTGATGCACATTAGAGTTACTGGTTTGGTTTGTTGATTGGTTGCTGATATTTGCTGAAGCTCAGTGTTGTTGTACTGTAGATATTTGCTTGTATGCTGTATAGTTGTTCTATTCTTCTTTGGGTGTTTTGATTGGTTTCTCACCAATCTTGGGTCAAGTGCTAGAATATGATTGTGCTTCCTTTACGGTGCCAACCTAGTTGGAATTGTCAAGGTTAGTTATGATACTTTTTGCATTTCCCTACTTTGTTGCTATAATTTTGAATGTATTTCGCCTTCTTCCATCAATAAAGTTTTATTTTGCTAATCAAAAAAAAAAAAAAAAAAAGAATTGAGTGTCGTAGTCATGATTAAAAAAAAAAAAAAATCAACAACTATAAAAATAAAAAAATTATAGCTGTCAAAACCGATCGTATCACTTGTGAATTGGCTTGTGAATCATGAATCAATTACAAATCAATATATATATATATTGGTATTTAGAATCTTAAATATTAACCGATACATGTCCTATTAGCTGTTGTGGTTGATGTGGTTTGGAAATACTCTTCGAATCCTGGAAGACGCCAATGATCCTCTGCTAATCACCTGCAAAAATACAAACTCCGGTCGGGGGTGCCGGAATTAGCACTCCGACGGACAAGTCAGTTCCCCTCCAGAAAGCTTGCTTACTAAGTTTTTAGAAGTGTTTTCTTACATACCTTTATTAGTCTGAAGCTCTTATATTTATAGTCATTTTTCAGCCTCGGGACCTGGGTCTACTTTTCCTTCTGTTTGTGTACTCTTCCATTTATCCTAACACGCTTCTTCCGGTATATTCGGCCCAAATATCCTACTCGGCATCTCGGCGGAAGCGAAGAGCCGTTCAACACCCGGCTCCTGTGCGCGTTAGCTTCGGCCCTTAGTTACTCGGCCCTAATTGCCCCCAAGCATCTTGTTAACGGCGGTTGAGCGAGGTGCTTAGCTCTGTTCAAATTCTACATCTTGAAGTTCTTGGGGCTTCGACTTATTCTGTGATTTGTTTAATTACTCCCCTTGAATCGTCGCCTCGGACTCCGTCGCTTCGTGTTCATGATTTATATGGCCGGCCGCTAGACCGCTCTTCTAACTATCCTTGCACCCCCATCTGCGATACTCTTCATACGTAAGTTTTTCCCTTCTCAACTCTGAAGCTTTTCCTAATTTGTTTTACTCAAAGTCGCGTATTCTTACAATCAATAGATTATGGCAAAATATTTAAGAGACCTTCTTTCCGTCGAGTTGTTGATTTTAGGCGTCATTTCTCCATCCTGACGATGTTCACTTATCGTTAGTGGTGACCGCTCTCGACATGGAAGTGAGGAAGAAACCTCGACTGTCTTTCCCCTTCTATCGATCGCGAGAGGAGTTCGCTTCCCCTTCACCCGCCATCTTCGCCATTGGGATTTGATTCCTTCGGTGATGTTAATTTCTTTAGAATTATAATGGGCGTCATAACGCTGAACCGTCGCCTTGGTATAAATCTTGGCGTCCTTGCCATTCGGCACTGTTACGCTCTGGCCAGATCTTCTGGTCGGCACGGACGTTACTTCCTCAGGGCAAAGGACAGATCATCAGTTGATCACTATGCTTTCCTGCTCTGGAAAGCGAGTCGATGACGTTATGGTCGTTGTCGTGGCAAAGGAATTGGCGAGGAGGATCGCGTCGATCCTATTCCTAGACGTAAGGCGAACAGTCGCCGAATGTCCTTTCTTGATATTGAACATTTGTATCGCCTTACCCTATTTTCTTGACCCTCACGGCTTATCTTATGCGAGGAGCGAGTTGAAAAAGTCCTAGCTTCAACCGACGGCGTCGTTCTTTCGGACATCGAATTGCTCTTAATTATTTCCGTCGCAGTCTTTATAAGCGAGGGTAGGCGGCTCACGTTCTGCTTTACTCAGCCTCGTATCGACCTTTTTAATTTGCGGAAAATATTCCGATTCGAAGGGAAGATTTTCTCGTCGCTCGTATTTTGTCGACTTCAAAAATTTGAGGCGGATAGGATTTGAAGTACGATTTGGAGAATCTGAGTGGCAAGCTCGCATCGGATCTTTCGGAGGCGAATCTGGAGGTATTGGATTAAACGATTCTCTGCTTTGGTCGAGGACCGTTCTGTCGGCAGCGCTCTTCAACGAGCAGATAACCCTTCCGCCTCGGATTCTATTGGCATGGTGGGTTAAGCACTGGCAAAGCTTGCTAAGAAGCGAATCACGAGAGGTTGGCGCAAGGAGAGTAGCGGAGGGCCTTTCAACCGAACCGCCTTCTTTGAATCTCGGCGTTCGCTCCTAGTTCTTGAATCGAAATCCTTGCAAATTCTTTGGGGAAGTGGCAGAGTAAGGGTCGAATCCACTTGGTCGGGAAGCCGTTCGAGGAAGTTGAGGAACGTCGGAGAACGCTCTAGGGATCATGAGGTCGGTTCGGAAGATCGGCCACAAAGCGTCCTCGAATGGTGGGATCGGTGAGGTCGTGCCCTTTGTGATCCGGCCGATGGTGAGAAATGTGCGGTTCCATCGGATGCCTCGGCATAATGACCTAGAGGTCGCGTTCGTGTAACGCGTCTTTGTCCTTAATGCGTCACGGAGGCTTTCCGGCTCGAACGGATCCGAATCGACAATGTTGGCGCCGATCGGCCTTTGGTGTGTATTCGATTTTCCTTCATTCAAGCGTTGTTCGCGTTATGCTTGTTTTGATTCGTTCTTTTGCGGGCCGTTGGTAGGATAGCGATGTGGGCGCCGCCATCTCGGCGCCGTCAAGGAGATTAGTAAACTGCGAGAAGCGGCGGGCGGAGAAAAGAGGGCGAGTTTTAAGAGCGAAGGAAGCTTCTCGAGGCGGTGCGGTGGAAAGCTCGTGATGCGGATAGGTTGAGGCGGAGGCGATAAGAAGGCCGACGACTTGGAGTCGACTTTGCTTATCCAAAGCCGTTCTTTGGTCTAGAGGCGAGTTAGGTGAGTGAAAGCGGCGAAGTCAAAATTTTTCGCCGGGAAAGAAATTTGGGCTCGCCGAGTCTGTTGAACAGTAACGGTTTGAGAATCGGGATTCAAACATGGTTGGCAAGGCCCTTTCTGCGGTGGCGTTTATTTGAATGTGCCAATACCGTATGAGCAAGTGGACATCGATCCATTGGAAGCGATTCGGAGGATTGATGTTTATGATCTGATATTCTGTCGTGTGGTTTTGTATTTTGTGTTTATGATCTGACAATGGGCGATACCTTTTGTAATTATAAGATGTTAGCAATTTCTGGCGCAATGTGATGATGTTTAGTAGTTTTATGGTATTTGTTTATTTTTGTAATTTATACAATGTTAAATCAATTCAAAACAAATATGCGGTTCCACAGGATGGCTCGGCTCGGCGTGGAAGGTCTAGTTCGCCGCGGACTAGATGCGCCCTTGCGTTAACTAGGCGGCGTGTTAAAAGCCGAATAGTTCACGCCGAAATTTGGCGAGGCATCATTAGGTATTAGGCGAATAGATTAATAAATCGCCCTTGCGTTGGAGTGCTCGGCGTTAAAAGCGAATAGTTCACGCTGGCCGAGGCATCATTAGGTATTAGGCGAATAGATTAATAACTGCCCTTGCGTTGGGCTCGGCGTTAAAAGCGAATAGTTCACGCTCGAGGGCCGCCGAGGCATCATTAGGTATTAGGCGAATAGATTAATAAATCTGCCCTTGCGTTGGCTAGGGCGAGCGTTAAAAGCCGAATAGTTCACGCTCGAGAAATTTGGCCGAGGCATCATTAGGTATTAGGCGAATAGATTAATAAATCTGCCCTTGCTTTCGAAAGTGCTCGGCGTTAAAAGCGAATAGTTCACGCCGGTGGCGAGCATCATTAGGTATTAGGCCGAATAGATTAATAAATCTGCCCTTGCTTCGAGTGCTCGGCGTTAAAGCCGAATAGTTCACGCTCGGTGGCGAGGCATCATTAGGTATTAGGCGAATAGATTAATAAATCGCCTTGCTTTCGAGTGCTCGGCGTTAAAAGCGAATAGTTCACGCTCGAGGGGTGGCGAGGCATCATTAGGTATTAGGCGAATAGATTAATCGCCCTTGCGTTGGGCGCTCGGCGTTAAAAGCGAATAGTTCACGCCGAGGGTGGCGAGGCATCATTAGGTATTAGGCCAATAGATTAATAAATCGCCCGCTGTTGGACCGCCCTTTCGGCGTGTCGATACATTTTATTCTAATGTTTAGGCACTTATCACAATATTTTGCATCACTGGCGTGTCGTTGAAATGCCCCAAAGCGCGATGCCGCCACAAAGTGTCATGCACCTAAGGGGCTCGGTCCGACTCATTACGCCGAGGTTTCATGCACCAGAGGGGCTCGAATCCGGAGACTTGTTCGCCCTGAGGTTTCATGCGCTAAAGGCTCCAATCGTGACTCCGAATCCACGGCGGGCGCTCGAATCCGGAGACTTGTTCGACCTGAGGTTTCATGCACCGTAGGGGCTCGAATCCGGAGACTTATTACGCCAATCGTGACATCCACGAAGGCGCTCGAATCCGGAGACTTGTTCGACCTGAGGTTTCATGCACCAAGGGGCTCGTCGGAGACTTATTTCGCCAATCGTGACATCCACGAAGGCGCTCGAATCGGAGACTTGTTCGTACTGAGGTTTCATGCACCAAAGGGCTCGAATCGGAGACTTAATTCATGTCGTGACATCCACGAAGGCGCTCGAATCCGGAGACTTGTTCGTACTGAGGTTTCATGCACCAAGGGGCTCGAATCGGAGACTTATTACAATCGTGACATCCACGAAGGCGCTCGAATCCGGAGGCTTGTTCGACCACGAGGTTTCATGCACCAAAGGGCTCGAATCCGGAGACTTGTTCGTACGAGGTTTCATGCACCAAAGGGGCTCCGAATCGGAGACTTATTACGTGTCGTGACATCCACGAAGGCGCTCGAATCCGGAGACTTGTTCGACCCGAGGTTTCATGCACCAAAGGGGCTCGAATCCGGAGACTTATTCCGCCAATCGTGACATCCGAAGGCGCTCGAATCCGGAGACTTGTTCGACGAGGTTTCATGCACCAAGGGCTCGAATCCGGAGACTTATTACGTGTCGTGACATCCACGAAGGCGCTCGAATCCGGAGACTTGTTCGCCCTAAGGTTTTATGCACCAAAGGGGCTCGAATCCGGAGACTTGTTGACCTGAGGTTTCATGCACCAAAGGGGCTCCGAATCGGAGACTTATTACATGTCGTGACATCCACGAAGGCGCTCGAATCCGGAGACTTGTTCGACTGAGGTTTCATGCACCGGAGGGCTCGAATCCGGAGACTTATTACGCCAATCGTGACATCCACGAAGGCGCTCGAATCCGGAGACTTGTTCGCCCTGAGGTTTCATGCACCGGAGGGCTCGAATCCGGAGACTTATTACGGCCAATCGTGACATCCACGGCGCTCGAATCCGGAGACTTGTTCGCCCTAAGGTTTATGCACCAAAGGGGCTCGAATCGGAGACTTGTTACGCCAATCGTGACATCCACGAAGGCGCTCGAATCCGGAGACTTGTTCGACCTAAGGTTTATGCACCAAAGGGGCTCGAATCCGGAGACTTGTTCGACCTGAGGTTTCATGCACCAAAGGGCTCCGAATTCGGAGACTTGTTACGCCAATCGTGACATCCACGAAGGCGCTCGAATCCGGAGACTTGTTATTCCCTAGGTTTTATGCACCAAAGGGGCTCGAATCGGAGACTTGTTACGTGTCGTGACATCCACGAAGGCGCTCGAATCCGGAGACTTGTTCGCCTAGGTTTTATGCAAAGGGCTCCGAATCCGGAGACTTGTTCGGCCCTGAGGTTTCATGGACCAAAGGGGATTCGGATTCGGAGTCTTGTTCGGCCCTGAGGTTTCATGCACCAAACGGGCTCCGAATCCGGAGACTTATTGGACTTTGAAATGTTGAGCTTAAACATGTGAAAACGCGAGATCTTGGATTCTGAGGATATTGTGTACAAATATCAAGCCCATGGTCGGGTCATTGATAAAATTTTAAGTAGATGTGTTGAATTCCACGGTAGTGGCGGGTTTCTCGACATGTCGACAACCGATATGCCCCTGTTCTAGCGGAATCTATTTGATAGGGGCCGTCGATTCGGACCAAGCTTTCCATCGGTCGGCCTCCGATCGGCCGGTAGCACCCTCTTCAGGACCAGTTCTCCTGGATTGTAGCGTCGCAGCTGGACTCGCCGATTGTATGACTTGGCGAGCTGCTGCTGATAGCGAGCCATGGATGCCAAGGCACGATCTCTTCGTTCTTCAATCGGATCCAGTCCAAAGCAAGCATCATGTCATTTCGACCGTGTCGAAGGCTTGCGATCGAGGGTTGGTAGGCCGATCTCGGGGGTAAGATTGCACGGGTTCGGCACAAGGCAAGCGGTGTTTCTCCGGTGGATCGTCTTGGTGTTGTTCGATGGGCCCATAGTACACTTGGCAACTCTTGACCCACTTGCCCTTGGCACTTTCCGACCTCTTTTGATGCCGTCCAAGATGGACTTGTTGAAGCTTCCGCTGGACCGTTACTTTGGGGTAAGTGGCGTAGAAAAAGTAAGGTACAATCTGGTATTTGCCGCATAGCTCTCGGTACACGCCCACAGTCAAAGCGAGTGCCATTATCTGAGATCAATGCTCTTGGAATGCGAATCGTGTAATGATGTTCCTCCACACAAAAGCTTAATGTCAGTCTCTCGTATATGGGTTAGAGCCTCTGCTTCGACCCATTGGGTGAAATAATCTGTAGCTACGATTAGAAATCGCTTGTTCCACAGGGCCTGGCGTGGCCTACAATATCAAGTCCCCACGAGCAAGCGGCGAGGGCTAGTGATTAATTCAAAGCTTCTGCGGTGATGGGTTAGTGGGGAAAACTTTTGGCATTGTTCGCATTTCTTGACATAATTTTGTCGTCGGCTCTCATAGTCGGCCGATAATATCCTGTGTTATCGCCCGATGGGCAAGGGCGCCCACGAGTGTGCGCCACAAGCCTTCATGTATCTCGGTGGCGGCTCCTCTACTCTGTCCGGTGCCGCACTCGGTATGGGCGAAGAGGATTTTTGTAAAGTCCCCTTGTGGATCAAGGTAGTATCGCGAGCCTTGTTTCGCGGACTTGTGTGCTTCTTTTTATCCTCTGGGAGTTGCTCGGAAGAAAGGAATGCGACAATGGGGTCCTTCAACTTGGAGCGGATTCTATGATATTGATGTGGGTCTCCTCCGGAGGGGCGATACTTGGTTCGGGGACGAAGCCCACTTCGATGGTACGCTTGAGTTCGGAGTTGATGGCGGAGGCCAAGCAAGCCAGGGCATCCGCGTGTGTATTTTGATCGCGTGTTATTTGGTTTAGTTCGTGATGGTCGAATTTCGCCAGCAACGAGTTAGCCGTTTTCATATAGGCCGCCATACGCTCATCTCTCGCCGCATATTCCCCTTTCAGCTGGTTGATTACCAACTTTGAGTCACAAAACACCAACAGTCGCCGTCTTGTAGAACATGTGCGTTCATGATCCGGCTAAAGGGCTTCCATATTCGCCCTTGTTATTTGATGCTTCGAAGCCGAGCTTGACGGCCTGTTCAATGACTGCGCCGTCTGGGGACATAATTACGACGCCTGCGCCGCTGCCCCGTTGGTTAGACGATCCATCGCAGTATAATTGCCAGATGTCCCCAACGTAGACTCTCCAATCTGGTTTTGACCGAACTTGACCTTTGGTGGAGGTCCCGAACTTAGTCGGCAAGTCCTCCTGTGGTCGGCCTAAAGTCGGCAAGCACCTTTGATTGCGCTTTTGGTAGCCAGAATGTCATATTGGCGAGTTCGAGAGCCCATTTCGACCTGCATACGATGTACGCATTAGAATCTTGATCGAAGAAATCTGTGCACCTTGATCTTTGTGTGCTTGGAAGTAGTGCATCGGTTTTCTTCTTTGCCATGACGAGGCTAGGGCGAGTTTTTCTAGCGGTAGGTAGCGTGTTTGGCGTCCACCATCGCCTTGCTCACATAGTATCTTGGTTCTTGCCCTTCCTCCTCTTTTAACAATCTGGCGGCACTGTCGAGACGACCAGTATAAAATAAGGGGATCACCGTGGCGGGTGTTGTTAGAAGCGGTCTTGTCGGAGGTATGTCTTGAGGGTTAAAAGGCGCCTCGCATTGACGGACCATTAAGCTTCTGCCTGGCGCAATGTCTGAAAGAATTATGCGCACGATCGTGGATCGTGATGAACTGTTGAGTCTGACCATTCCCATCGACTTTTGGACTTCTTTGGTGAGCAGAGGAACGGGTTCCAAAATTCTGTGACTTGCCTCGGGTTGGCTTCGATTCCTCGATGGTTGTGATGTAGCCGAGGAATTTGCGAGCGATTCGAATGCACATTTGGAAGCATTGACTTCATTCGTACTTGCGTGGGGTGTTGAATGTCCTTTCGGATCGACTATATGGTTTTGTTCTTCTTTAGATTTGACCACCATGTAAATGCGATGTATACTTCCATAGTCGTCCGAGTTGTTCTTTGAACATCGTGGTGACCGATCTTTAGTAAATCGCCCTGCATTCTTTAGTCCAAAAGGCATAACCTATGTGATGGGTTCCTCTTGGAGTGAGGCATGCAGTTTTGTCCTGATCATCTGGATGTATGGCGATCTGATGGTTGCCTCTATAGGCGTCGAGGAAACTCATCTTGGCGGTGACGTGCCGTCGCATCGACGAGTTAGTCAATTCTAGGCAAGGAAAGCAATCTTTGGGGCAAGCTTTGTTCAGATCCGTGAAATCGACACACACTCGCCAGTGCCATTCTTCTTTTTCACCACCCTTTGTGTTGGAGAGCCACGTGGGATAGGTGACTTCTCCGATTGCCGGCGTCAAGCAATTTGTCAACTTCCTCGACAACGGCGGTGTGTTCTGCCGAGGATCGCGGCCTTCTGAATGACCGGCTTGCCGAGGTCGACATTGAGGTGATCTTTGCGAGACCGCGGGTCTATTCCGACATTTCATCGGGGTCCACGCATAAAGGCGTCGAGGTTGCCGAGTAAGAAAGTGATCGATTCTTTGCTTATCGGCTGGCTTAGAGGCGCCGGTCATAAAAACTTTCCGGGCTTCCATCGATGTCGACTCGGTCTAAACCTTCGTGGCCTTTTCGTTTGGTTGGCGTAGCGTCTTCGAGACTTCCGGCCGGGTACCTCGGCGGAGTTTACTTGCAGTTCCTTGGCGTCTGGCGAGAAGGTAACATGCTTAGGCGAACGGCCGAATACGGATCTGCTCAACGCCATGCTCTGTTGGGAAGCGTAGCGGTGGTGGTAGGTGCTTGGGGCGGCTGCGGGGTATGTAACCACGATCGCCCATGATGAGATTGTATGGCGATGGTAGCTGACAACCAAATTCGCGACCACCGTTCTCGAGCAGTGAGCGGGTAAGTGATTTTCCCAGCGGGTACTCGGGTTGGCGTTGAAGCGAATAGTGGGCGAGGCTGAGTTAGATCCGAATCGTTGAACCCGAGTTTGTGAAGGTTCGATAGTACATAATCTCTGAAGTACTTCCACGATCGATGGGGCGCGTTCTCGATAAACCTATGTATGCAGCGTAGCATAACAACGAAGGATCTCGTGAGTGTGACACCGCTCAAATCGAGTCGTCGAAGGTGATGCTTGCCGCTTCTCGGGCGGGGCTTTCTTTGGTGGTGGTGTTTTGAGGGCTTGAAGTGATTGGACCGTATGTACCGTCGAGACCATCGGCAGTGTATATCATATGGGCGGTATCAAGCGGGATGCCTTTTGACGACATCGTCCTCTGTCACTTCCTCAACGTAGTCCTTTGGTAGCGGCCCGCCGTATTCTTGTTGTTAGTCGAGGTCGTCGAGGCCCGCTTTTGGGGATCGCTCGCGCACCTTGGGTCTTGCCTGGTGGGGCTTTGTTTTCTCTAAGGCGGTCATGGTGGCGTTCGTTCTCAGCGATGATCTTTGTCCAAACTCTGTTTGATGCATCGCTTTGTTCCATGGTAAACGCCAGATCTCCTGTGTTAGAATCGTTGGTGAGCTAGAGTGCGGGGCATGTCGCTGCGCGACGGTTGCTTCCCCGAGTGTAAATACCGGGGCGACATCGTCTCTTCGTCCGGTCTCGTCGGTGGCTATCGGGGGATCTTTAGTCACGTCTTTCATGGATATATTTGAGTATTCCCACAGACGGCGCCAATTGTGGTTGATGTGGTTTGGAAATACTCTTCGAATCCTGGAAGACGCCAATGATCCTCTGCTAATCACCTGCAAAAATACAAACTCCGGTCGGGGGTGCCGGAATTAGCACTCCGACGGACAAGTCAGTTCCCCTCCAGAAAGCTTGCTTACTAAGTTTTTAGAAGTGTTTTCTTACATACCTTTATTAGTCTGAAGCTCTTATATTTATAGTCATTTTTCAGCCTCGGGACCTGGGTCTACTTTTCCTTCTGTTTGTGTACTCTTCCATTTATCCTAACACGCTTCTTCCGGTATATTCGGCCCAAATATCCTACTCGGCATCTCGGCAGAAGTTCAAGCCGCTCAATACTACCCTCAGCATTAGGCCGCCCTTAGTTACTCGGCCCCCACAGCTGTAAAATAATATATCAGTTAATACTGTTTGATGTTAGCCGATATATATATGGTTGATACCAATACATATTTTAATAATATTATTTAAAATTATAATTGGTATTTACTCTGTTCAAAAAATTGATATATACCAGAATGTGTTGATATCAAAATGATAAAAATCTAATATATATATATATATATCGACCAGTGATCACTGTCCTATAATATTGATGGAGGATGATAGGGATTGGGGTCCTAGACTGTTTAGATTTCTGAATGCTTGGGCCAGCCATCCTAATTTTGTAACTTTAGTGAAGCAAACATGGTCAGAATCTCAAGTGGAAAGGTGGGCTGGTTATAGATGTCTCATGAAGCTCAAAGCCTTGAAACAAAAATTAAAAGTGTGGAACTCTGCTATGTTTGGTAAGGTCGAATCTCAGCTTACGGTAGCTGAAGAGGAAGCCCATGCCATTGAATTAATTGCAGAAGAAAGAGCTCTTCTAGGCAATGAACAAGCTAGAAGGCAGGAATTAATGAGTGAAATCTGGAGGTTAAACAAACTGCTAGAATAGATCTGGTTGCAAAAGTCTAGAATCAATTGGGCTACACAAGGGGACAGGAATATAAGGTATTTTCATATAATGGCATGTAGCAGAAACAACAAAAACTCTTTTTGCTCTATTCAGGTGAATGGCTCAATGGTGGAGGAGCCTCTGGCAGTTAAGCATGAGGTGAAGAAGCACTTCAGGAACCATTTTTCTGAACATTGGGTTGTTAGGCTTAAACTGACTGGCCAGTTTAAAAACATAGAAGGCAGTCAAGCAGTGGATTTGTTGGAAGCAGAGTTTACTGAGGAGGAAGTGAGGGATGTTATTAATAGTTGTGCAGGCAACAAAGCACCTGGGCCTGATGGTTTTAATTTGAATTTCTTTAAGAAATGTTGGGGAATAGTCAAACATGAGGTAATGCATTTCTTTGGGAGTTCCATTAGAATGCCAATCTGGTTAGCGGTTTAAATAGCTAGTTCATTGCGCTAATACCCAAAGTGGAGAGCTCATCAAGCTTGAATGAGTATAGGCCCATTAGTCTTGTTGGCTCCCTGTACAAAATTTTGGCTAAAGTCTTGGCAAATAGGATGAAGCAAGTAATGCCAAGAATTATTTGTGAGACTCAACCAGCATTTGTGGGAGGAAGGAACATTCTGGATGGGGTCCTTATTGCTAATGAGTTAGTGGATGGGTGGAGAAAATCGAATAAGAGAGGTTTGGTGTTGAAACTAGACTTTGAGAAGGCTTATGATTCCGTTAACTGGGATTTCTTGTTCAATATGTGCTCTAATTTCGGTTTTAGGGAAAGATGGGTGAAATGGATGAAAACCTGTGTAACCTCCACAAGAGTGTTAGTTTTAGTGAATGGCTCACCTACCGAGGAGTTTTGTCCACAGCGAGGGCTCCGTCAAGGTGATCCATTGTCCCATTTTCTTTTTAATATAGTTGCCGAGGGTTTGAATATCTTGTTTAACAGAGCCAAGGATATTGATCTAATCAAAGGTGTTGTCATTGGTAATCATAGGGTTAAAGTAACGTATCTGCAATTTGCTGATGATACAATAGTGTTACTGAAGCCGAGTGGGTGGAAGTGGTGACTATTAAAAGAATACTCCGGTGTTTTGAACTAATATCAGGGCTGAAAATTAATGATAATAAGAGTGTGATCACTGGTATTGGCGTGGATAAAGAGTTGATGCAAGCATTTGCTTCTCGATTAAATTGCACACACCAAAATCTGTCTCTAAAGTACCTTGGTCTACCTCTTGGAGCTAATCCTGGCAGGAAGAGTACTTGGAAGCCAGTCTTGGATAGGTTCAAAAAGAAATTACCTACATGGAAGAGAAGGTTGCTTTCGTTTACGGGGAGACTGACTTTAATTAAGTCAGTCCTGAGTAATTTACCTCTTTACTATTTGTCATTGTTCAAAATACCAGTGGGAGTGGCAAAAGAAATCGACAACTGTGAAGCGTCCCGACGTCCGGGAGGAAGAATCCCATTTTGTTCATTTGGGCTCACTACAGTTCAGGACTCAAATGTCACGGTCCTGTATCTAATCTCGCAGAGTGCAATGCAAGACCAATGAATCATCAAAGAGTCCAGATCCGGCAAATCGTTTTGAAAACAAATTTTTAGAAAGAAGTGCCTAACATGGTGCTTTTCGAATCTGAGTCGCCTTATTTTATTTTGGGGAATTTAGAAACCACGACTCGTTTGTCTAAGGCCATGTGTCCGTCATCACCAAAGTTGCCTTGGCTTGGAAACTTGGACGATTGGGGAAGGTCACTTCGTGAGTACCCCCGCTCGCTCGATCAAAGATTGGCCTCTACTAACTACGATATCGAGTTTTGAAAACATTATGTGCTCTTATTCCGGTTATTAGCCTAGATTTACTACGTGATGCACACAGCATATAAGTATAGATTGGATCGCCTGAATTGGAGCAAAACACCTTATGTTTGCTTTTGAAACAGTTTGCTACTCGCAAGTAGGCTAAAATGCAAATTTGCCACCCTCAGGTGGGCTTAGAAAACAAGATGATTTGCCACTCTCAAGTGGGCTTAAAACTCACAATCAATGCATTATTCCAATTCAGATAATCCAATCTTCACCCACAGGCATTCAGGAAATTATATCACATAAGCACATAGCCTCATGGCAAACATGCTATCATGGCAGTCACTCACACACATGCAAGGATGCTAAAACATAAGCACTCACCGAGTACTCCAAGCCAAAATAGAAACTATGTTAGAAATCAATGCATGATCCTAACTATACAAAAATGTCTAATGCAACATATGCAAAAATGCAACTATAATAGGCTCGACTATTCTAAGATGGCATATGAGATGCTACAGCTAACACGTATTCAACTCAGAATTGAGATACAATGCAGTTAGTATGATGCGCCGAGCCCGGTGCATGCAAGACAGATGAATGGATGCAAACATGCGAGCATAAGTATGCTAATTGAAATATGCCCTATTCTAACCATCATAAGCTGGTAAATAAAAGGGAGAAAGACGTGGGGTTGGAAGACATACATCACACGCACGCACACTTATTACACAATTGCCTTCGCTCGGAGGGTCCGAATAAATAATACAGTCCGAATAAATAATTAAATATTACAAAACCCTAATTAATTAACAAATTAACTAGGAAAGCAAGTAAATTAGCATGCAAGCTAAATGGACCACCTCAGCTCTGTTCCGAATGATGAAAGATGCATGCATGCTCGAGCTGCCTCGTTGGAAAATTCCTCGCGATGCCTCGATTTGCCTCTGCTTGCAATTAATCTCGGAATGCTGTGCAAAGCTCTAGAAGGCTGTTGATTTCTGGTTTACTGCAACAGAGAGCAAGAAAAGGGGTATGACAAAGTATTTTCACATATGTATGCATACCTTGATCCTCGTGCCACCAATCACGCATCTCGATGCATGATGGCCGAGTCGAATTGCGACTTCGATGTGAAATGAATGCACATATAAACACAATAAAGCCTAGACTCCATCATGGGTAATTCGGAGTGTCAGCGACTGGGAATTGAGACATGTTCCGTCACTTGGAGTACGAAACGTCCCTCGTTTCCTGTGTTTGGGCTAACTCCTATCCCAAACACAATGCAAATGAGATGGCATACACAATGCGACTAACATGTAACCTAGCATACGCAATGTTATGGACTAAAATGGAATACACAATGCACGTGACACAATATGGCATACACAATGCAAGATGGACTTACACCAATATGAGTGGACCTCAGCCACACTCACATCAGTGGCCATATGATGGAAATAAGACAACCGAAATACATGCAAACATGCACGAGTGCAAAGGACCGATCCTAAGGCACAACATGCAACTCTAACAAGGCATGGCAAGGAATGAAATATGGCATAGGATGACACATGATACACCTCTGAAATGGCATAAAAGATGGTCCCGAAACATGCAAATATGGCACACAATGCAAGCTAGGGGGCCCGGGTACCGAAACTAGTGAAGTGCGTTACTCTAGAGGTACCCAAAGCAATGCACCAATGGCAAAACCAACCCCAAACAGACCCTAGGCAGGTCTGAAACAGTGGGGAAATGACCTAAAATGATGGCTTGGAATGCAAAGAAATGGAGCTCATTCAATGGTCGGTAAATGAGGCATACAAGCCGACTCTCAAACGCATTTAAAGAGTGCAAAACATGGCAATATGACATTGAAAAAAGCTCTGAAATATGATGTATAATGGCCCCAAAACAAGGAAATACCTTAGTATATGCATGTAATGGACCCCGAAACTCAAAGATAAGCAAGTGTATTAAACCACAAGCATGCAAAACAAACACCATTCGACCATGAGACCCAAAAATAGAGCTAGGGCAGTCCAAAATATGCATAAGAATAGTTTAAGGCATGGCCAAAAAGTGCTAACATGAAGGGCCAAAACAACATGCAACATAGGCTAGTAAGCATGGTTTTCACTACATGTATATGAAGCACAAGAGAGGTCACCAAACCAGCCAAAAAAATAAGTATGCCATGCCAAAATATGCCCAAATAACCACTGAAACTCAGTCAATGCATGCAAGACTGATGGGCTCCTTTGAAAGGCCAATAAGGGGGTTGTTCTACACATGCATGATGGACACACACAATGGAAAAACCACCTCTAGACAGAGGTTCTGAGGGTCCTAAAATCCACTAAAAAGAGTCTGAAATGGGTCTAGGAAACATGCAAATAAAGGCCCTTTTGAAGGGCCTTGAATGGGATTGTTCTAGACATGCATCAAAGACACAAAATATGGCCAAAAGGGCTCTGGACAGAGTCAAGGAAGACCTTGAAACTCACAAATAATGGCTTGAAACAAGACTTCTCAACATGAAAAATGGAGCTCCTTTGAAATCCAATGGATTTTCAGTGGCTTAGATGTGTTTTGAGCCCTAAAAGGCCAAATCAAGGCCAATGCAAATGCTCAAATGCATGGCTCAAAGCCTGAGGAAATAATGCAGGAAAGGGGGTAGATGACCCCAAACAGCAAAATGACCTTGATCAAACTTAAAGAGGAGCTCAAAATAGAACTTTTTTCAGTTTATGTTGAAGTCCAAAAATGCTTGCAAATAGGGCTAAGATATGAAGCAAAATAATGCAAGAAAAATTAACAAGAACTCTTACCCTTGAAGAGCAGATTTCCAGCAACTTCTAGACCAATGTAGTAACCCTTCAACCTCTGAGAAATAGCTCCAAGATGCTTGGATGGATGGTGGAGGTGTTGTGCTTGGAGGTGTAGTTCAAATGGCCAAGAACTATGGAGTTTGAAGCTTGGATGTAGAGAGAGAGAAAGAGAGAGAGAGAAGTGTATGCAATGCCTTAGCTAAATTTTTCAACCCTAGCAAATGAAGAGAAGACCCTTTCTTATAGATGACAAAGGGCCAAGGCTTCTCTAAGAAGCCTCAACAAAGGGTCCAAGCTTCTAAAAAAAGCTTAACCAAAAGGGTCAAGCTTCTTGAGGAAGCTAGACCAAAGGAGTCAAGCTTCCTTAAGAAGCTTCACAAAAGGTTAAGCTTCTCCTAGAAGCTAAGAAAGAAGGGCCAAACTTCCTTAAGAAGCCAAACAAAAGGGTCAAACCCGGAGCAAATGCCTCCCAGCTGGCACAACTGTATGTAACTCAAGAAGACCAAAAAGTAGAAAGCTGGCCAACCAGCCTAGGTGGTCGTAGGCCACTCTGGTCGGTGACCGGGGTCAAATTCAATATGAAATCTTTGGTCGGCCATATACGAAGGTGGCCTCCTAGGTGAATGCAAAACAGTGATGGTATGGGAAATTAGAAAAAGTGACCCAAGAGAGAGGAAAACCAGCTTTCTAGCAAGGTTCAAAAGGGTTAGGAAGAAAAGCTGGTCAGCCTACCCATATTGGTGGCCTCCCAGATGAGTACAACACAATGGTGGTATGGGAGACTAGAAATTAAGGTCCAAAAGTGAGGAGACCACCTACACCAAGAAAAACCGTTGGAGGAGAAATGGTCTCCAAAAGAATTGCTAGTCTTCCACCATACTACCAACTTCCTAACAATGAAAATAGGGTCCATGCCAAAAATAAACCCACATCGATGCAAAACAAGGGTTCGGGGCCAAAAGCGTGCGGTGGGGCCTCAGCCCGACTATAAAGCACGGAGGTGGCGTATGACCACAAAGGTGGTCTCCAGACCTGATGTCCCTCAAGAGAGAGAAACAAGGTGTGTGCCAAAAAGCTGGAGCAAGCGGAGGTAGTTAAGGTCTCGAACCGAGGCACATGGCCAGCGACTCAAAATCGAATCGATCTCCAAATGGGAAAAATGGCCTACAACCATGAAGCGTAGCCTCTGCCACCGAGAGATGGTCTCTGAGACCTCTCTCTCCCTTCGGAAGAAAAGAGAAAACAAGACTGGTTTGCAAACCAAGGCAAAGCACAAAAAGAGCTCCAGTCAGGAGGCAAGGTTCTCAGCCGAGACTCCGCAACCTTAGAACGAGCACAATATGCATCATTACCAAGCGCTCAATCAGTGACGTCTGAGTCTTAAGGTCGGTCAAAAATAGGGTGTCTACAACCGCATCCAAGCAAATTTCTTATGGGAAGGATCCGATCTCAAAAGGAAAGTGTATATGGTTAGTTGGGAAGTCATTACTAGGAGCAAGAATTTGGGTGGATTGGGTATTAGAAGGTCCACAGATATGAATATTTTCCTTCTGCTGAAATGGTGGTGGAGGTTTGGGGTAGAACACCAGACTTTGTGGAATGATGTTATTTGTTCAAAATATGGTATGGGGAGTGGTAGCTGGCTGTTGTACATGGCAGGAAATTTTAGAGCTTCAAAAATTTGGTCTGATATAATTTGTGTAGTTAGAACTCAGCTTGAGGTGTACAATTACTATCTTGAAAACTCTTGAAATCAGTTGGGGAATGGTAGGAGAGGTCAATTCTGGTTAGATAAATGGATAGGCGAGGTGTGTCTGAAGTTTGAATTCCCCAAATTATTTTCTCTGTCCACTAATAAGTATGAAACAATTTCTGATTTTAAGAACAAAGGTGGAGGGTCTTAGGAGTGGAGTTTGGAATTTAGGAGGCTTTGCTGGCTTAGGAGGAGGAGGAGGTAGGTAGGTTATATACCTTCATAAGGTCTGCACCAGCCATTACCACCTGCCTAGATGTTTGGCTGTGGAAGGCTGACCCATCTGGGGTGTTCTCGGTTGCTTCAGCGTATAAAAGATCTGAAGCACTCTTAGGACCTGGGACAACGGCTATGGAAGTCGGCACAATTGTGCTCCACCAAAAGTAAAATTCTTTGGGTGGTTGGCTTGGAAGGCGGGGTGAAAATAGCAAGTTTCTTGCAGAGAATAGGGATATTAGAAGTGAATGCAAATGTGGGATGTGTCTTTTGTCAAGGGGAGGATGAAACAACTCAACATATTTTGCTATGTTGTCCTTTTGTTTGGCGATTGTGGTCTTATATTATGAAATGGTGGGGTGTGCAGTGGGTTATACCCAGCTCTGTGGAAGGTTCTTTCTTGATGGTGGTCTTTTTGTAAGATGAAAAAGAAGGAGAAGCTGATATGAAACGTCATACCTTTGGCTGTCTGTTGGTCTACGTGGAAGCATAGAAATGAATGTGTCTTTAATGGTTCTCGGCCAAATCTAGAAGCTTTATGTGAGATTGTCAAAGCCAGAATAGCTTTGTGGGTTAAGGCAGCCCTAGCCAAAGTGGAATTTTCTATCAATGATGTAGTCTTTAACTTGTAGCAGGTTGTAGACACCCCATTTTTGACCGACCTTAAGACTCAGACGTCACCAACTGAGCGCTCGGTGATGTCGCATATTGTGCTAGTTCTGAAGTTGCGGAATCTCGGCTGCGAGCCTCACCTCCTGACTTCCGGACTCTTTTGTGCTTTGCCTCGGTTTCTTGGCGAGTCCGTTTTCTCCGTTTTCTCTTCGAAGAGGAGAGGTCTCGTGAATCGGCTCTCGGTGCCGTAGGCTACGTTTTGTGGTCGTAGGCCATTTTTCCCGTTTGGAGCTCGGTTCCCAGTTTTCGGAGCCGTCGGCCGTGTGCCTCGGTTCGGGACCGCTTAACCACCTTCGTTTGCTCTGGTTTTTGGTATACACCTTGTTCCTCCCTTTTGAGGGACACTGTGGCCCGAGAGACCAACTTCGTGGTCGAACGCCACCTCGATGTAACGACTTGTTTTGAGGGGACGGTAGCGCATTTTGGCCCCCGAACCTTCGTTTTACATCGGTTTGAGTTCATTTTTGGTAGAGACCTTATTTTCATTATTAGGAAGGTTGTAGAAGGGTGGGAGGCCAGCAATTGTTCTGAAGACCAGCTCTATTCCTTCATCGCTCTTCATCGCCCGTTTTCTTCACTAGAAAGCTGACTTTTTCCATTCCCGGGCCACATTTCCTGATTTTCCACCACACCATTGTGTTGTACACACTTGGGAGGCCACCAATATGGATAGGCCGGCCATCAATTGTTCTTGACCCTTTTGAACCCCTCTAAAGAGTTGGCTTTTCTCTCTCCTAGGTTACATTTTCTGGGTTTTGACCATACAGCTGTGTTGTACACACATGGGAGGCCACCTTTCTGGGGTGGTGGCCGGCCAAATTGTTGACCCTTTTGACCTGGCCGGCGGCCGGCCAGTGTTGACGACCACATGACCCTCTTGACCCTGGCCGCCCAAATTCCTCTCTCCTGGTGCATGCCAACTGTGCCAACTATTTTGCACCAGACCCCTGCCCGAGGGTCTGCCCTTTTGGGGGGGAAATTTGAATTGGTTTCCCCCCCCATTTTTCTTGGCCTTTCCTCTATATAACCAGCACCCCTCCTCCATGATTAAGGGTTAGAAAAAATCAGCCAAGGCTCCCTTTCCTTCTCCCTCTATTTCCTCTCTTCCAAGCTCCAAAACCCTAAGCTTCTTGTACCATTTGCACTACAACCCATAGCACCACACCACCATCATCCATTTCAGCACCTTGGAAGCCATTTTAAAAGGTTGGAAGCTCAGAATTTTGGACCAAAAACTACTAGAAAGTTGTGCTACAACGGCAAGCTCTTATTTTCCCTTTTCTTGCACTACTTTGTTCTATATCTTAGCCCCTTTTTATTACATTTTTAGGCTTCGACCTGAACTGAAAATAGTATTATTTTGAGTTTATCTTCATATTTGATTAAGGAACTTTTTCTGTTTGAGGCCATTTGCTGCCCCTTTCCCTTTATTTCTCTTTTAGGACTATTTCTTGCATGATATATTAGCCTTGCTTGTGAGAATTTCTGGGCTTCGAGCCAAACTGTAAAGTGTCTTATTTTGAGCCCCTCTTCAACTTTGTTGAAGGGCTCTTTGCTTTTTGAGGCTAGCTACTGCCTTTTGCTCTCTATCTCTCTTTTAAGGCCATTTTTGCATCATATTTTAGCCCTACTTGTGATTATTTTTGAGACTTTCCATAAACTATAAAGTATCTAGTTTTGAGCCTCTATTCAACTTTGTTGAAGGAATCTTCTCTATTTGAGGTCATTTTCTTCCCTGTTTGTTCATCCTCTCTTTTAGGGCTGTTTTTGCATGATATATTAGCCCTATTTGTGAGCCTTTTTGGACCTCGACCTAAACTGAAAATAGTCTTATTTTGACATCATCTTCACGTTTGATTAAGGTTTGTTCTCCGTTTGGGGTCATTTTCCCCTATGCATGCTTCATCCTTCCATGATTAGGGCTATGCATTAGAGCACTTGCATTGGCCATGGTTTGGCCTCTTAGCCACTGAAATCTAGTGGATTTCCAGTGGATTTTCAACTTAGGTGTGTTCTTGAAGGCCAAAATCAGAGAGGGGTGACCTCGTCTCTGCTTGTTTTGCTTGATGGTCCTTTTGGCCTTCTAAAGTGGCCCTATCTTGTATGCTTTGTTGAGTGATTTTAGGGCCAATTTGATGAGTTTTAGGACTATCATATTTGATTTTCAGAGTTGATTTGGCTATGCTAAGTGTCATTGATGCATGTGTATAACCTCTTGTATACCCTTCCAAAGGAGCCCCTCATTTGTGCATGTGTTGGCTACATTTGCATGTTTATTTGGGCATATTTTGGCATGTTTTGTTCACTGATTTTTTCTGGTTTGATGAGTTTTCACCTGCTTCATGTACATGCCATGTAACCCATGTTTGCTAGTCAAAATTGCATGCTACTTTAGCCCATCTTGCTAGCATCTTGCCATGCTTTGAAATGGAAATGTTCATGTTTTAGGACTGTCTTGGCTCTGTTTTTGTGCTTCATGGTCAAATAATGCATGCTTTGTATAGCTATAGGTCAATATGTGTGCCTAGTCTTGAGTTTCGGGACCATTCCATACATTGGGTGCCATTTATCCATGTTTCGGGATCATTTTGCATCACATTTCAGTCTTTGGAACTTGCATGTTTGTATGACATATTTCATGCCTTGCCATGCCTTGTTAGAGTGGCATTTATGCCTTAGGATCGGTCCTCGGTTTACGTGCATGTGTGCACGCATCTCGAGTGTCTCATTTTCATCTGATGGCCACTGATGTGAGTGTGGCTGAGGTCCACTCATGTTAGTGTAAGTCCATCATGCATTGCGTATGCCATTTCAATTCATAGCATTGCCTATGCTAGGTTGTATGTTAGGGCATTGTGTATGCCATGTTACATGGTGCATTGTGTATGCCATTTCATAACATTGCGTATGCTAGGTTGCATGTTAGGATTGCATTCATGCATGTCATGCATATTGCATTGTGCTTGGGATAGGAGTTAGCCTAAGCACGAAAGCGAGGGCGTTCATACTCAGGTGTGAGCGTGTGTCAATTCGATCGGCAAACACTCCGGATTATCCATGATGGAGTTTAGGCCTAGTCGTGGTTTCATGTGCATTCATTCCATATTGAGTCATGCAAATCGACACCTCGGCCATCATGCATCGAGATGTGCGATTGGTGGCAAGAGGATTGAGGACTACCCTCCCTGAAGAGTAGTCAAGCATACATATGTGAAAATACATTGCCTTGCCCTTTCACGCTCTCCGTTCTGGCAAATTAAAGCAAGCAATCTCTTGGGACTTGCGCAATATTAGGGCTTAATTATGAGAGGCTAATCGGGGCATCGCGATGGATTTCTGCGTAAACAACTCAAACATTGTAGACACCCCATTTTGACCAACCTTAAGACTCGAGCGTCACCAAGGCCCTCGGTGATGTTGCATATTGTGCTGATACGAAGTTGCGGAATCTCTGCGAGCCTTGCCTTGGACTTAGGACTCTTTTGTGCCTTGCCTTGATTTGTGAATCAGGTCCCGTTTTCTCCATTCTCTCTTCCCGAAGGGAGGGAGAGGTCTCGTAGACCATCTCTCAGTGGCCGTAGGCTACGTTTCGTGGTCGTAGGCCATTTTTTTCCCGTTTGGAGCCCGGTTTTCGATTTTTCAGAGCTGTCGGCCGTGTGCCTCGGTTCGGGACTGCTTAACCACCTCCGTTTGCTCCGGTTTTTGGCATACATCTTATTTACTCCCTTTTGAGGGACACTATGGCTCGAGAGACCAACTTCGTGGTCAAACGCCACCTCGATTAATGATCGGTTTGAGGGCCTGAAATTTGCGCGTTTTGGCCCCTGAACCTTCGTTTTACATCGGTTTGGGTTCATTTTTGGCGGAGACCTTATTTTTACTGTTAGGAAGGTCGTAGAAGGGTGGGGGGCCAGCAATTGTTCTGTAGACTAGCTTTATTCCTTCATCGCTCTTTATTGCCCGTTTTCTTCACTAGAAGCTGACTTTTTCCATACCCGGGCCACTTTTTCTGACTTTCCACCACACCATTGTGTTGTACACACATGGAAGGCCACTAATATGGGTAGGCCGGCCATTAACTCTCCCTAACCCTTTTGAACCCCTCTAAAACGCTAGCTTTTCTCTCTCTTAGTTCACATTTCCTGGTTTTTCTACACATAGCTGTGTTGTACACACATGGGAGGCCACCTTTTTGGGGTGGCCGGCCACTAACTGAGCTTGACCCTTTTGACCCTGGTCGACCGGCCAGGGGAGGTGGCTGACCGACCACAGACCCTCTGAACTGGCGGCGGACTCCTCTCTCTGGTTCCTTACAATTTGTGCAGTTGTTTTGCCTAAAACCAGGGGTTTGCCCTTTTGGGGGAAAAATTTGAATTCATATTTCCCTCCCTTTTCCCTTGGCCTCTCCTCTATATAACCAGCCTCTTCCTTTATTTTTAAGGGTTACAAAATCAGCAAAGGCTTCCCCTTCCCTTCTCCCTCCATTTTCACTATTCAAAGCTCCAAAATCCTAAGATTCTTCACCATTTACACACCAACCCATAGCACCACACCTCCACACTCCATTCCAACACCTTGAGGCTGATTTTTAGAGGCTAGAAGCTCATTTCCTTAGACCAAAAAGTTTGGTTCCTTTGCTCTTCAAGGGTAAGCACACATTTCCCTTAAACTTGCATTTTTTTGCTTCATTTATAAGCCATACTTGCAAGTATTTTTGGGCTCTAACCTGAACTAAAAATAGTCTTATTTTGAGCTCCTCTTCATGTTTGATCAAGGACCTCTTGTTGTTTGAGGTCTCCTACTATCTCTTATCTCTCTATCCCTCTTTTAGGCCTATTTTTGCATGATATATTAGTCTTGTTTTTGAGCATTTATGGGCTCTGAGCCAAACTATAAAATGTCTTGTTTTAAACCCCTATTCAACTTTGTTGAAAGGATCTCATCTGTTTGAGGCCATCTACTACCACTTGTCTCCTATATCTCTTTGTAGGCCCATTTTTGCATGATAGTTTAGCCCTACTTGTGCTTATTTTCGAGACTTGATAAAAACTATAAAGTGCCTTTTTTTTTATCCCCTCTTCAACTTTATTGAAGGGCTCTTTGCTATTTGGGGCCAGCTACTGTCCCTTGTCTCTAATCTCTCTTTTAGGGCCATTTTTGCATGATAGATTAGCCCTACTTGTGTTCATTTTTTGGAGTTGTCATAAACTAAAAAATATCTTGTTTTAATCTCATCTTCAATATTTTTTGAGGTCCTGTTTTTTTTTGAGATCATATGCCTCATTGTATGCTTGATTGTCTCTTATTTTGAGCCCTACACCTAAGCTCTTGTTGCATGATTTGTTTGGCCATCTAGCCACTGAAATCCAGTGGATTTTTAGTGGCTTTGATGCAGTTTTGAGCTTCAAAATCAGAGGGGGGTGACCCCCTCTCACCTTGTTTTGTTTGATGGCCATTTTGGCCTTCCAAAGGGGCCCTATCTTGCATGCTTTTTGGTGATTTGAGGCCAATTTGATGAGTTTTGGGACTATCATATTTTATTTTGAGTTGATTTGGCTATGCTAAGTGTCCTTGATGCATGTGTATAACCCTTTGTATGCCCTCTAAAAGAACCCATCATTTGTGCATGTGTTGGTTGCATTTGAGAGGTTATTTGGGCATGTTTTGGCATGTTTATTCATGATTTTTGCTATTTTGATGAGTTTTCACTTGCTTCATGTACTTGCCATGTAACCCATGTTTGCTAGTCAAACTTGCATGCTATGTTAGGCCATCTTGCTAGCATCTTTTGGCCATGCTTTGAACTAGAATTGTTCATTTTTTGGGACTGCCTTGGTTCTGTCTTTATGATTTATGATCAAATAATGCATGTTTTGTATAGCTATAGGCCAATGCATGTGCCTAGTTTTGTGTTTCGGGACCATTCCATGCATCGGGTGCCATGTTTCCATGTTTTGGGGTCATTTCGCATCACATTTCAGTGTTAGAACTTGCATGCCTGTATGCCATATTGCATCCCTTGCCATGCCTTGTTAGAGTGGCATTCATGCCTTAAGATAGGTCCTCGATTTCGTGCATTCGTGCACGCATCTCGAGTGTCTCATTTTCATCTGATGGCTACTGATGTGAGTGTGGCTGAGGTCCACTCATGTTGGTGTAAGTCCATCATGCATCGCGTATGCCATTTCATTTCATAGCATTGCGTATGTTAGGTTGCATGTTAGAGCATCATGTATGCCATGTTACATCGTGCATTGTGTATGCTAGGTTGCATGTTAGGATTGCATTCATGCATGTCATGCATATTGCATTGTGTTTGGGATAGGAGTTAGCCCGAGCACAGGAAATGAGGAACGTTTCGTACTTTGAGTGACGAAACGTGTCTCAATTCCCTGTCGCCGACACTCCGGATTATCTATGATGGAGTCTCGATCTTGTTGTGTTTATGTGTGCATTCATTTCATATTAAGTCGTGCAAATCGACTCCTCGGCCATTATGCATCGAGATGCGCGATTGGTGACACGAGGATCGAGGACTACGCTCCTTGAAGAGTAGTCAAGCATACATATGTGAAAATACATTGCTATGCCCCTTTCTTGCTCTCTGTTGCAGCAAATCAGAAACCAACAGTCTCTTGGAGTTCCGTGCAATATTCCGAGCTTAATTATGTGAGAGGCTAATTGGGGCATCGCAGTGGATTTCCGTGCCAAGCAACCCGAACATGCATCATTCATCATCCGGAGCAGAGTCGAGGTAGTCCCTAGCTTGCATGCTTATTTAACGCTTTCCTTAGTTAATTTGTTAAGTAATTAGGATTTTGTATTTATTTGGACTATACTATTTATTTAGGACTATATATTATTATTCGGACCCTTGACGAGGGCACAATTGTAATAAGTGTGCGTGTGTGCGATGTATGTCTTCAACCCCCGTCTTTCTCCTTTTTATTTACCAGCTTATGATGGTTAGAATAGGGCATGTTTCAATTAGCATACAGTATGATGGCATGTTTGCATTAATTCATCTATCTTGCATCTACCAAGCTCGGCGCATCATAACTCACTGTATTGTATTTCAATTCCAAGTTGAATACTTGTTAGCTGTAGCGTTCCATATGCCATATTTAGAATAGTCGAGCCTGCTATAGTTGCATTTTTGCATGTGTTGCATTAGGCATTTCTGTATAATTAGGATCATGCATGATTTCTAACATAGCTTCTTTTTTGGCTTGGAGTACTAGGTAAGTTTTATGCTTTAGCATCCTTGCATGTGTGTGAGTGATTGCTATGATAGCATGTTTACCATGAGGCTATATGCTTATGTGATATAACTGCTCGAATGCCTGTGGGTGAAGGTTGGGTTATTTGGATTGGAACAAATCATTGACTGCGAGTCTTAAGCCCACTAGATAGTGGCAAAACCATCTTTTTCTAAAGCCCACCTGAGGGTGGCAAAATCTGCATTTTAAGCCTACTTGCGAGTAGCAAACCATCTTTCAAAAACAAACATGAAATATTTTGTTCCAATTCAGGCGACCCGGTCTATACTTGTGTGCTGTGCGCATCACATAGTAAATCTAGGCTAATAACCGGAATAAAAATGCATAATGTTTTCAAAACTAGATATCATGGATAGTAGAGGCCGATCTTTGGTCGAGGCGAAATGTGCTCACAGTGACCTTCCCCAATTGTACCTAAGTTCCGCGAGACAACTTTAGTGATGGCGGACACGTGGCCTTAAACAGCAGTCGGGGTTTCCTAAATTTCCTAAAAATAAAAATTTGGGTGGCGACTCTGTCAGCAAAGCGATCCATGTTTGGCACTTCTTTCAAAAATCTATTTTCTCAAAAGCGATTTGCGGATTTGGACTATTTGGTTGATTAAACGTGACAATTAGAGTCTGAGCTGTAGTGAGCCCAAGATGAGCAGGCAGAGTCATCCTCTCTGGGCGTTCAAGGACGTCTACAAACATGCATCATTTATCATTCGGAACAGAGCTGAGGCAGTCCAGGGGCTTACATGCCAATTTACTGTTTTCCTAGTTCATTTGTTAATTAATTAGGGTTTTGTACTTATTCGGACTGTACTATTCATTTGGACTGTATATTATTTATTCGGACCCTCCGAGCGAGGGCACAACTGTAATAAGTGTGCGTGCGTGTGATGTATGTCTTCCAACCCCACGTCTTTTTCCCTTTTATTTACCAGCTTATGATGGTTAGATTAGGGCATGTTTTAATTAACATACAGTATGATAACATGTTTACATTCATTCATCTGTTTTGCATGCACCGGGCTCGGCGCATCATACTCACTACATTGTATTTCAATTTCGAGTTGAATACGTGTTAGCTGTAGCATCCCATATGTCATGTTTAGAACAGCCGAACCTATCTTAGTTGCATTCCTGCATGTGTTGCATTAGGCATTTCTGTGTAGTTAGGACTATGCATGGATTTCTAATCAGCTTCTGTTTTGGCTTGGAATACTCGGTAAGTTTTTAATCTTTAGCATCCTTGCATGTGTGTGGGTGACTGCCATGATAGCATGCTTGCCATGAGGCTATATGCTTATGTGATATAACTGCCTGAATGCCTGTGGGTGAAGGTTGGGTTATTGGATTGGAACAAATCATCAACTGTGAGTTTTAAGCCCACTAGATAGTGGCAAAACCATCTTTTCTAAAGCCCACCTGAGGGTGGCAAAATCTGCATTTTAAGCCTACCTGCGGGTAGCAAACCATTTTTCAAAAACAAACATAAGATGTTTCGTTCCAATTCAGGCGATCCAGTCTATACTTGTATGTTGTGCGCATCACATAGTAAATCTAGGCTAATAATCGGAATAAGAACGCATAATGTTTTCAAAAACTAAATATCATGGTTAGTAGAGGCCAATCTTTGATCAGGCGAATGGGGGTGCTCACGAAGTGACCTTCCTCGATCGTACCCAAGTTCCCGAGCCGAGACAACTTTGGTGACGATGGACATGTGGCCTTAGGCAAACGAGTCAAAGTTTCCTAAATTTCCCTAAAAATAAAATATTTAGGTAGCGACTCTATATCTGATAAAGCAGTCCATATTTGGCACTTCTTTTCTAAAAATCTGTTTTCTCAAAATGATTTGCCAGATTTGGATTCTTTGGTTGATTAAAAGTGACCATTAGAGTCCTGAACTGTAGTGAGCCTAAAATGAACAGAACGGGACTCATCCCTCCCGGGGCGTTCGGGGACGTCTACACAGGTCCAATTTTGTATTAGGAATGGGAGTTGATGCTGCAGCTGGTCTGCTGGTGTAGTTTATTGGCTGCAAGTTATCTGTCCTCTGGGTGTTCCTGCTAGTGGTATTTCTGCTTGGTCAGTTTGGGCGTTGTTGTGAGCTAGTTTTGTATAGGTAGTGGAGGGTTGTAAGTCTTGCTGATTGATTTTGGTGGACTACTATGGTGGGTTGGTAGTTAAGTTTTGAGGAGTGTTTCTCTGCTAGTTAGGTTTCTTTGAGGAAAGGAGGCATCTGCTATTTCTGTGTTGCTATTCTGTTATGTTATGCTGCTATGGTGGTATATGGTCATCTGTAAATTGTGCTCTTGCTGTATTGTTTGATTGGTAGTGGTTTTGATTGGGCTACTTTGTTTGTCAGCTAGATTGTGCTCTTGCTGCTGGAAGGTTATCTGTTCTGTGCCTTCTATGCTCATTTGTGTTTTGCTGATCTGATAAGGTGATTGCCAAGGTGACTGTTAGACTAAAACTAGTCTGCATCAGAGGAGTGGTTAGGTGTTTTGTTTTGTCTTCACCTGGTGGCTTTGCTTGTTGGTTCTGTTCTATTTGATTGGTTGTGGTTTGTTAGATGAAGTTCAGGCCATCAGAGGTTTAATGCTTGTTGTTATGTGTGCTTGTGTATTGGAAAATAAGGGTGCGCATCATATAGAGAAGACATTCAGTCTGCTGGTGTTTTGCAGCTGTGCTTAGGTCTACCTAGTTGAAGTTTGATGTTGAGCTCAGGGGTGCAGTACTTTGTTTTAGCTTTAGAGTTCAACTCAGACGAAGTTGTGCTATGTTCTTATATTACCTTTTACGCCTGGAATTGCTATGCTCTTAGGTGCTAGCATTCTGTGGTCATTTTATACCAGACTAGCTTGGAGTGCTCATCAATCTGCTGATTCTGTCTGCTGTTGATTCTGTGATTAAAGCTGCAACATGCCTGGAAGTGTTCATCAATTTGCTGAAATGTGAAGCTTGGCCAGGCTGCTTGAGGTTGGGTGCGTCTATCTATGGATGGTGATTATGCTAGCATATTGAGATCAAGAACTTCATATTGAGGTTTCATTTTGATCTGAATTGGGGCTCTCTAGTGTAATTGTGTTTTTTCTCTGGTTATGCAGCATTGTGAATTGGCTATGCAGCAGTATTTTGATTTGTTGTAATGGGTGTTAGCTCTGGACTGGGGCATTTGAACTGAGGCCTTGTTGAGTCTGCACTGTTGGGGCATTAGAATGTTTGGTTCTGCTCTGCTACACACTCTGCTGGTGTTCTGGCTTTGGCTCCTAATTCTGTGCTGCACAATTCTGGAAGGTGAAGTTAGGCTAGGCTGCTTGGAGTTGGGAGTTGCTATCTATGGATGTGCTGCTGTGAAGATTATGCTAACATAATGAGCACAAGGAATTATTAGCTCAATGTCAGCTTGTTTAATTAAGTTGTCAGTTGATCTTGCACCTCTGGAATGGTGTTTGAGTTTGTGGATGCATAGTCTTGGGAATTAGTCTTGTGGAAGGTCTACTAGAGAATTAAGTTGGATTTGTGGCTATATAGAGTCGGTATTCAGTTGGTCTGCTAAGTTTCTGTTCTGGTTGGTCCGCTCAGCTCTGTGATGAAATTGGGTGCATTCTTTGCCAGGCTTTCGATGCTTTCAGATTCATATGTTCAGTAATGCTCAGGTGGATCTTGATGAACTATGTGAATCCATTAAGCAAGTTAGAATCTACATTAAGAGTGGCTCTTGAGTTAGAACTGCAGCTGCTTTGTGCTATTAGGTTAATCGTTTGGGAATTTTCTTTCCTTGTTTCTGCTGATGTATCATCTGATGGCCTTGGGGCTTGTGTTGTTTTTTCTCTCTTTTCTTGTTGGTTTCTCATCAACTTTCGGTGGTGCTAGCAAATGATTGGGTATCCTCCTTAGTGCCAACCTAGTTGGGTTTAGGGGGCGTACTTTGATGCTTTTTGCACATCCTTTTTTTATTGATGTTTTTTTATATGTAATGTATGTTTTATCATCAATAAAATACTTTTTTTACAATTAAAAATATATATATATATATATCAACTAATATTTAAAACACAATGGAGAGTACGCACGATCATCCAAAAAGGATGCCTAGTATAGATTTTGCCTAGAAATATATATGTCCATAGGGAAAGAGAGACCCTGTAACAAGTTCTTCTCTCATTTATACTAAGAAGATGAAATCTTGAGTGCATCTTAGTCCAACGTTCCATTCACCCCCACTAAAAGTCACTTTCAGAGGTCCTTCTCTCTCTCTCTCTCTCTCTCTCTCTCTCTCTCTCTCTCCAATTCCCAACTAGTCTCAAAAAAGTAGAACGGGGAAAAATGAATGGTGAAGAGACTCTGAACTCTGAATCTGATGAGTGATTTCCCTCTTTAGCCTTCTGTTTTGTTACTTCTTCAATTCAAACCACCAACAAAGAAACATACATAACATATTATATCCAACACCATGTATCTTCCGAATTTATTTAGTCCGAATTTGTCCGAATGAAAGAGACTTCCGCATGGGAGTCTTTTTTCGGGAAGAGACTTATTTAGATGAATTTGGACTAAACAAATTTGGTGAACGAATCATTAATCTATTATATATACATATGAGAGTGAAAATATATATGTACATATAATTTAGTGCAAAGACGAGATTGATGAGCTTGTTTACTTTATAAATTCTTAAATACCCATCTCTTGCTGCAACTCTCTTCCATTCTCTCTCTGTCTCTCTCTCTCAAGTTGAGGTTTGTACAAAAGAAAGAGGGAAAAGCAAAGGGAGAAACATTAGTTTTATCTCCTTAATTGTCTTCTCTTTTCTTGCATCATAACCAGGTTAGTGATCTAAGAAAATCCATACACAATTTGAATCACTTGAAAGTGCTTTACCTCTTCTGTGATAATCTCTTTTTGTCTCCCCTTCTTGTCCTGATTACTGCTAAACACCCCTTTTGGTAACCAAGAAATTTTTTTTTTTGGTAACCAAGAAGTTGGAGGAAAATCACTGGAAATCTTTGAATAGGAATAGATATCTGAGTTCTTTTCTTTTCTTTTCTTTTCATATGATTTCTCAGCAATCAAACAAAAGTCTAATGTGAAAAGGAGGAGGTGTATGGTTTTCTTTCTATTTCTTTTATTAATAAACTTTTGTTTTGTTGATCAAAAGAAGAAAAAAGAGAGGCTAATGTTGAATGAATATACTAAGATTTTGAGTTCTTTAATCAAACCAAGGGGCTAGCTAGTGTTGATTGAATTTTATTAATTTTGTGGCTAAAATTTTCAGCTTGCAACCATGTCGTATCTGAATCAATCGATGGAGGTCTTGGACTCTCCCCAGAGAAAAATAGGTAGGGGAAAGATCGAGATCAAGCGGATCGAAAACACTACGAATCGCCAAGTCACCTTCTGCAAGCGTCGAAACGGCTTGCTCAAGAAAGCCTATGAATTGTCTGTTCTTTGCGATGCCGAGGTCGCCCTAATCGTCTTCTCCACCCGCGGCCGCCTTTACGAGTACTCCAACAACAGGTATTGATTTTTCCTCCGTAATTTCTTAAGCCCTTTCTTTGTTTTAAACTTTTCATTTATTAGGTATGAAAAAAACAATTTATAATTTTTAAAATTTTCTAAAAAAATGAGTTTGAGATGCTTCTTGTACCTGCATGATCTTGAGCTTCTGCAAAAGAATTTTGTGGGGGATTTAGTCTTAAAAAAATACGATCATTTTTTTCTTTGTGATGTTTGGTTTGTGAAATTTCTCCTTTCTTTTTTGCCCTTTTGTTTTTTCCTTGTATGAGCGTAACTGGTTTTTTTCCCCTTTATGGTTCTTCTGTGTTTTTTAGTTTGTAGACACATAGATCTGTTTGTAATAGATAGAAATGGAAGGCCTTATGCTTGTTGTTGCAACAAGTAGAGATTTGGGAAGTTACTCTGAACTGTGAGATCACCTCTTATCCCTCCTCCATTGCTGTTAACTTTGCTTGTTTCCTATCTTCCTTTCTTTCCCTTTATTCCTCTCTCTCTCTCTCTCTAGAGCTCTCTCTCTACATGTCATCTGTGATGCTAAGCAAGCCTACAACAAAGTTGTCAATCTGTGATTTGCTCATTTCCTTTCATTTCTTGACCCTTCCTTAATAGGGTGTCAGTTGAACATCACAAAGCAAGCACAAGGACTCTCTGAGGATGTTGTCATCATCAGCCCCATCAAAAAATAAAAAAATAAAAACATTGTACTTAGGGTTTCAAATACAAAATCAGCTTTCTCTTGAAATGTGTTAACCTTTCAAAATTACAGCCAAATTAGGGTTTACACAAACGTTTATTGACTTTTCTTCAAGGTTTATTGAATGGTTTTCACCAAAATGGGGCAACACTTCTTTACAGTCAAACGCAGGGAGATTAGGGTTTAATGGTAACCTATTTATGTACAGGGTTTTCCACTTTTACCAAACCTTTCTACAGCCAATGAAAACCCAGTTAGTTTTGTTAAAGGTTGCTAATTTCGGATTCAAATCGCCTCTATTTTTTTCCCCCATGTATCAAAAAAAAAAAAAAAAACCCTTATTTTAATCCATGTAATAGATATTTTCATTTCATGATTAATTATTCTAAAAGATTCACATTAATAATATTTTAAAAATAATTAAGTTTCAAAACTTATAACAAGATAATTTTGATAATATTGTAACCTTATACATGGCAAAATTTATTTAGAGTTTTAGGTAGTCAAAATGTTGAACAATTTTATGTATAAGAAATATTTTAAATTCAACTTTAAGACTGTATTTAAATCATGATTTGAGTAAAGATTTGAAAAAGAGAAATAAAAAAATAAGTGAAATATGTATGAAATATAAATACATTTCATTCATATTTTCATTAAAAAATCTTTATCAAAATTTATGATCCAAATATAACCTAAGAAAAGTAACATTTTAAGTTCATTTTGAACCTTTCAAACTAAAAATAAAATAAAATAAAAAACCAAAAGTCTTAGAAAAAGAAATGATTTTCTTATAAGTACACTCAAACATAAAATTTAAAAATTTAAACTAAATAAAGTGGAAGTAAAATTTGGGAAATTTTCATACTTAGGAGAGGAGATGAGGAATCTGGTTGGAAATGAAGAGGAGATTAGAGGTGTGTGGGTGGTGAAGTTTTGGTCATAGTTAGAAGAATCTTTGGTAACGTCAGCGCACGATTTTTGCAGTTCTTGGCTTCTGACAAAAAAAAAAAAACACTAGTTGGTGTGTGTTTGAATCATGATTTCTATATGGAGGTGTCTCTTTCTTTTTTTTGTTTTCCATCAATCTGAACCCTAATTTTATCTTCAATGTTAAAAACCCTTTTCTGGGAATTTCTTTACTTCTTGAAAGTAAGGTCTCTCTCTCTCTCTCTCTCTCTCACAGTGAAGCCTTTCATAAAGCTTCTGAAACTGTGAAACTGAAACAGCAAAGACAACAGAGAGGTGAGAACCAATGAGAATGGATCAACTTGGGTCATCATTCTTGTCCTGTAAAACCATCACCTCACTGTTTAGCATTGGTGGAGAACTTGGTTTTACATTTGTTGGAGATCTGTTGGTGAAAAAATTATGTGGTCTTTGGGAGAAATTAATGCAGTGTCATAACTTGATATTTATCCATTAAAGTTGTGGATGGGTGCTTTTTGTTAGGATTTTATGAAATAAAATTTGACTAGTGTCAAGTGATAAAAAGTATAGAATAATACTCTTAAATTATCCAATAATCACTCATTGGTGTTTGTATATAAACACTAGTAGTGAGTACAACCGCGATAAGTTTACAAATTCATAGTTATATGAATAGTTTGATGATTGATTTGAGAAATGATGGTTTGTTTTTTCTTTTTTGATTTTTATAGCAATTTTGGGCAATTAATAGATGTGGTAGTTATTTTGAATAAAAACATAGTAGAGATCTCAAGAGTTTTATAAAATTTTATTAAATATTTATATGAGTGTGAATCCCACGCTCACATAGGTCCGACAACCATGTGAGTGTTTGGTAAAAAGATTGATAAAACTCTTGCGTGTTTATTTGGAAGAATTTGAGGGGGGATTGAGCTCTATGTCCAATCCACCATAGAGTCCATTGTTTGGTTGAGAATTTGTAAGCCTGATTATGAGTCTCACCAAATTATGAATGCCATATATGTTGGACTATTATGTCCTAAGAGAATGTGGGATAGAAATGGTGAGCTTGAAATCCAATGAGATTAAGTTGTAAAATGACACATTTGCCTTACGTATTGTATTTAGAAAATTAAAACAAAATGAAATATAAAAATCTCAATTAAAAAATAAAATGGATTAAATTTATTTAATTTTTATTGATGTTTAATTATTTAATTTTTTAATAATTTTTTATAGAAGTTTTATTGCTGATTTATTTTAAATTTTTGTTGATATTTTTATTTAATTAATATTTTATTTAATTTCATTATTTAATTTTTATTTAATTTCATTATTTAATATTTATTATTTTTTAAAATAAATTTATTTTAAAAATAACATAAATTTTTATTTAATCTAGCAAAAAAATTAAAATAGTAAAGACAGATTTAGTTTTGCTATTACTTAGTAAACAATTGAAAATGATAAAATAGTCTATTAAGCAATTATCATTTTTCATAATATTTCAATTAAACATTGGATTTAATAGGATAGTCATTTCTAGACATCTAATCCCATGAGAAAATAAACATGGGATGCATATCATTTCTAACCAAATAGTTCAGAGACTATATATGCCAAAATTAATTGTTCGATAGATTATAATCATCCCTTTCCATCAAAACAAACATGGCCTTGGGGTCTCTGGTATTGTTGGATTGAATATGAGGACATGATAGAAAAATCAAAATAACGGACATGCTACACCAATTGAGGTGTCAACTTTATATAATAGAATTGTAAAAATAAAATAAAAAAAGAAATGTGTATTCTGTTACTATAACCAGTTGTTTTAAACAGAATTTCCAAACTCAAGTAGTTTCAGATTCATTTTTCAAATTCTAATGAAATTATCTAGTGAAAACACGGTTTTTAGATTAAAATTATGTATCTGACTTAAAAATATTTTTGCAATAAATCTATTGAAATTATATTTTCAAAACATGACTTTCAAAATATGAATTCAAACACACAGTCATAGCTTCATAAAACAATTTGAGTTTGGAAAATAAGTTTGAAACTGTTTGGATTTGAATTAATTTTTAAAACCAACTTACATTTGATTAATAAAAAAAGCTCATATATATATGTGTGTGCGCGCGGGCGCGGGCGCGCATTAGGTGCAAATATGATGTGTTTCTAATTTTACTTTTAAAAATTTGATTTAAATATTGTTAAATATAGAGGACATTTATAAATAAATAAATAAATAAACTTGACATAGGATTCATACCAAATGTTATGTTTATGTTATTTATCAGAAATGCTCTAAACCATAAAAAAATAAAAAATAAAACTATTCCCGAATGAATAGATTTTTTAAATTGATGTGTTGTGAGTTCATCTAAAATGATTATGATATATAGATGTGTTTTCTAGATTTGTAGTGTAGTATTACTCTCTTTTTTTTTTTTTTTTTTTATGTTATGTAATTTTTTATTTTATTTTATTTATTATTATTTTCACTACACAAGACAATAGGATTCACATTAATAAATATACATAAAATTTTTCTTATTTTATTTTCACAGTCCAGAATACCAATAAATATAATTTTTTTTTTAATCTTTGTGTGATTATTAATCTGAATTTTATTTCTTTATGCGAAATAAAATTTAAAAAAGGGGGCAAATTACTATCATAGTCTCTATAGTTTGGTCATTGTCATTGTGTTTGGTCCTTTTAATTTCAATTGGCTCAATTTTAATCTTGAATTTATAATTGTGTTTCAATTAATCCAATTTGTTAAAACTCTTACTATTTCTTAAAAATTATAAATTTAGTTAACTCAGTGAGTTAATCTCAACTAATTCAGTAATTATTTGCTGTAAAAAATATTAATATTATCAATTGGATCAAATTGATACAAAATTTAAAATTAAGAATTAAAATTAAACTAATTAAAAATATAGAAACCAAAATAATATGAAGAGTAAAATGTAAAAACCAGTATAATTTACCTAATAAAAAAAATGAGATTATGGCCTATTTTAAAAAATAGATTAAAAGTTACTTTTCAACTTTTAACCTACTTCTTTCCTCACAAAAAAAATTAAAAAAAGATTAAAAAAAAAAAAATTTTTAATCATCTTTTTAAAATACTCATATTATATATATATATATATATATATGAGAGAGAGAGAGAGAGAGAGAGAGAGAGAGAGAGAGAGAGAGGGGCAGAGACAATGGTACGAAAACTGGGAACCAGTGAGAGAGCTCTGAGGCTTTGGGGGTTTCCAGCATGGGAAAAGTGTACGATTTATGGCTGCTGAAAGAGACGTCTTTGATGTACTCCACAGTTACAACCTGAAAAATTACTCATTATCTTTATTATATTAACTCACTTTACCTCCAATCTATCCTAGCAAATGTGTTTAAAGTGGGAAATGAATACAACTTTTTGATAGATAAAAATCCTATAAAATGTTGTGTGGGTGAAACTTTGAAATTTTGAGCTAGATTGGATGTTTATGTTTGAAATGAAAGTATGTGTAAAAATTTTGTTTCTACTATTTGTATACATATATAAGAAATTGGTTTGGGGCAATTCTTTTAGTAGAATACTTATTTAAAATAAGGACCTAATAAAATGTCTTATTTGCTAAATGTAAACCAGTTGGGGTAAGTTAGCATGGGTGAATATTTGCTAAATGTAGTGATTGGTAATTTCTCTTCTATTATGGGGTTTTGTTATATTCTTGATTTATGCTCCATTACCATTTAATATTGAGTCTCAAAATGGTTTCACGTACTTTTTACAGTTGTGATACAGAGCTCTACGTGTAGAGCTCTACATAGCTGGCAGGGGGTAAAACCAAAAAAAAAAAAAAAAAAAAGGAAAAAGACAAATCATTATGGGAGAAAAGACAAATTAGAGATCTTCTAGAGTTTTTAATTTAGAGGTCCAAAATATTTTTCTATTTTTTATTCACTTTTTTACCCATTTATTGAGAGTAATAACAGCTCTATGGGGTTTGTTAGTATGTTTTTTTTAATATCACAATCATGTCATTTTAATTTAGTTTTCTCTATTTTTTTTTCTTTTAAACAAAGATAAAATATGAGCAATGATAAATAAATAGAGAAATTAAACCCAAAAAAATATAAAAAATAATGTGACAAATTTATATTTATTTATTTCAAACAAAAAACCTAATAAAATGTCTTATTATTTAAAAAATATGACTGTCATTCCAATGAGAATTTGTACAAAAAATTTATATTTACAAATTATTTTTAGTAACAATTTTGATGAACATATAAAAGTGCAATTATTTGTAATATATATATATTATATATATATATATAATATGTATACAAATATTTTGAAATACCTAACTTTTTAATTTTAATTTTGTTTTATTGACAACTAATTAGATTGTCATTAACATAATTTAAATTTTATTTTATTTTTTTATAAAAGATTAATGGTTTTCAACATATCCCCAAATAATTGACTATTACCGAGGTGGGTAAAAGAGTATGGTTGATGGGTATTATCCATGGTGCAATAGGAGATGTGACACTTGGCAGAGATCTTTTGGACCTCAAAAAAGTATGGACCAATCATGTTGTTGCAACATCTGATCCAGTAGCCGGTCAGTGTTTCGACGAAATTAAGGTAGCCAGAAAGAAAGAAGGAAGAAGAAGATATTGATGCTTTTTCATATTAAATCACTTCATGTCACATTAAAGACTTGAGTGATTGAGTGAGTCTTTTGACTCAACAATTCTGAAATTTTCATTTCACTTCACTTTGTATTCTCCTTGGTTGTTGGGTTCGATCAAACTCAGCACAAGTTGAGAGCTAGGTGATTGAACTGATTTGTCCAAATTTTTTTGGTATTAATTTAAAGAAAAGATTTAAAATATATTCAATTGTAAAAATATTTAGAGATACTATGAAAAGTGTATTGGAATTATAAATATATTTTAAAATTTTGTGTTTCTTGTTTACAATCTTAAAATTACCATTAGCAAGATTCTTAATTTAGACTTTGTTTGGCAATTGAGATTTTTAATTCAAAATAATCAATTCTCAAATAGAACTTAAACTAAACATTAGCTATATAGGATTAGATTTGGACACCATAAACTTTTGGGCAAGTTCAAGTTATGTTGGAAAAGAGCTGTCACTATAAAGAGAATCTCTAGTTTAATTACTAATTTAGTGGTTATTAAAATTAACATATTTGTTTTTTTATTTATAGATAACTACTAATAACACTTTAACAAGTGTCTCTCTCCACTCATCATATATATATATTTTTAAAAGTAATGTTGTCCTTTGCTTAGGGATTACATTTTAAAGGTTTACTGTTTTTTAGAAAAAATCACATCAATATGCTTTTTTTCTTTTACTTATAAAGTTTTACATAAATTTAATTTTAATTATAATAATTAATTTTATATGAATTTTTTTTGATAAATACTTATCTTTCATCTTATATTTATCGTTATCAAATTTCTTCTATATAGTAGATACTTTAATTTAATTATTATAATATTTGAAAAAAAATTTATATCAACATACAAATAAATAAAATAAAATATAGTTAATTATGTACATTGCACGGATCAAATAATTTTTTAAAATTTTTTATCTATCTTATTGAAGTCTTAATATTAATTTATATTTAATTTTTTATTTAACATGAAATTATTTATTACAAATTATTTATATTTAATTCAAAATTTATATACCTATATATAATATATATGAATAATTCAAAAAGAATATTAAAGAAAAAAACAATACTCCACATATTTAATTTATGTATTTTCTTCTTGATCCAATTGTAACATATATAAATATAGATATATTAATCTTTTAAATGAATTTTGTGTAGTTCTAGTTCTACATATTTTTTATTTTCCAAATATATATAAAAATAAAAATTAAATTAAATAATTGGAATCGCTTTTAGTTTTATATTACTAATTCTTTTTGTAATTAACTATTATTTTTAATATCAAAATGAGTGTTTATTTTACTATCTTATAATTTAATATATATCATATAAAATCATTATATGATAATTACACTTTCATAGTACAATAGAACTAATGTTATCAAAATAAATAAATAAATAATTTAACTAAATTTATTATATTATATATAAATATTCAACTAACACTTTTATAGAATGATAAAGTTAAGATTATTAAAATAAATAATTTAAATTTAAATTTTATTTTAAATTAAACTTAAAATTATTTTTTTGTTTTTTTTTGTAACACATATTATAATATAAAATATCATTACATTAATTAAAATTAATTTCATTATGACTTTATGTCAGACATCATATTTTTAGAAGTGATTTACATATACGTATAGTGTCCAATTTGATATTGATTGATTAAAATAATAGAACTCAATTTTTTTGTTAAGTGTTTAGAAGATAAATTGATAAATGCCAAATAATAAATAATGTGAAATATTATTTTAAAAAATAATGATTAATCGAAAATGATTGCATATATATAAGGCACCTATTAATGTTTCTTGAATAATTTTTAAATAAAAATTCTAAATTTGTAATAGTACTGATAATAGCTGTGTTAGAAAAGATATGCAAAAATAATTTAGCTAGATTTTTTATTTTTTATTTTATGATGTATCACATAATTAATCAGAATCCCTTTGAGAACTGAATTTACTAGATTTTGTGTCTTATCCCCTTTGATGACACTTTTTATGATTTCAATTTGTAATTTTTTATATATCAATCTTAGTGATATAAGTATAAATCCTATTTTTGAGTCATCCCACCAAACACTTTTTTCATGTAATAAAATACTTAAATATTTCATATAAAAGGATTATAACAGATCATAATCAAATATTACTTGAAATATGATTAAATACTTGATGCACCACTTTAGATATAACCAGAAACATAAAAAATTAGTAAAGATCTTTTAAATTAATAACCAAAATAATACACTTTGAGTTATAACCAAGTCATAATTTGTATATTATAAAATTTTTCGTTGTTTTTATTTATTTTTTTTATACAAGTTCAATTCATGATTTTTGATAAATTTGATTAACACGCATGATGATTTGATTTCAAGTTGAGAATACATCTTCTTCTTTTTTTAAATTTTTTTTGAAAGAAATTATTTTGCTGAGCCTATTTTGCATATCAACTATTATCATATTTGTTTATATTTGACTTTCAATTGTTAAAATTTTCTATACATAAAGTATTAAGACACAAAACTAATTTTTTATTTTGAAAACAAATTCTTGTGCAGTCACCTATTAGTTATTATTAATAGTAGTATTTATTATGATTATGGGTATACGGATTTGAGGGTAAATTCTTATTGGAATTAGTACATTTGATATAAAAACTAATTTAAACATTGCATCATAATATCCTTCTACTTGTTTTGTTTGTCAAGGCATTGTGTACAAATTCATTATTTATCTATTTTTACATTTTTGTCCTCCTTAGTTTCGTTCAGTTTGGCTAGTAATTGTGCTGACTAGTTTGGGTGGAGGTAGTAGGGCCTTGAGGTGTTGGAAGGGGGATTTTGGTGGACTTGGTTGGTTGATGATGGTGGTAGTGGCAAGGGTTGTTAGAGGGGAGATAGTGGTTGCAATAGTTGGAGAGGGAAAAAATATAAACTAATCATTTTCATTATAAAAAAATGCTATTAATGATTGAATCACTTAAAGATAAATTCACAATTCAAGTGTAAAACTGAGAGAATTGAAACTATATGGACCGAATTGATCCAAATCTCAAAATACAATGATTACTCGTTTAATTTGCCCAAATATAAAAATGTATAAAGCTCCTAGATTTTTTCTTTTTACTTGATTAATTTGAACATTTTAGCCATGTAGGATTGATATAGACCAAAAAAGAGATATAGGAAGTTTGATCATTGTCATAATATTGTTTCCATTGGTTCAACAAATTAAAGAAACAGAATAGGAAAAAGAGAAATTAGGACATTTTTTTATTCTTTCATCTTTTTTTTTTGGGTGTGTGTGTATTTGTGGGGGTGGGGTCTTAGCCTTTCTGATATGGTTGAAACTAGAAATCCCATTGATACAGTTAATTGTGTATGTTTGAAGCATGGTTTGAAACAATAGTCTTGGGTAATCAATATTGATGATACGGTCAAATATTGATTCGTATATTAGTCGATATTTAGATCCTTGGTTTGAACATGCTATAGATGTTTCTCCAATTTATAACACTTCCTTCAATTAATACTATGTTTATAACACCTCTCTCGGTGTACTTCACCATCTTGTATTTTTAAGGAAAATTTTCTTTGCTAATCAAAAAAATGTTTACAGTGTCAAGGGTACAATTGAAAGGTACAAGAAGGCATGCTCAGACTCGTCCAATACTGGATCGGTTTCTGAACTAAATGCTCAGGTAAAATATAAAAAATAATCATTTCTTTTGATGATATATAATGATTATTTGCTATATAGTTCAATGGGTACATGTAGAGTAATGTTCTCTGCTTTTCCTGATAAATGGGTATATATAGATGTATTATCTTGAATTCTCATCAATAAAGGTTTTTTGTTAAAAAAAAAAAAAAAAAAAAAACTTTCTTCCTATAATTTGTTGAGTATGGAGTATGCTCATTGTTCAGCTTCAATAAAATTTTTGTTTTTATTTTTATTTATTTATTTATTCTTCAAACAACAGCAGGATATCATTAGATAACCAACAATCATTTTATTTATCATACTTTATTTTAGTTTTTCAAATTTTCATACGAACTTGCTTTTATCTAGGGAACGCAATCAGTGGAAAACGAGTATCTACATGGTTACTTCTAACAAAAAATGACTTTGGGATAATATTTTGGACAAATTATACTCATAGTTCTTATATTTTGCTGCTTATGTCATTTTGGTACTTATAGTTTCAATCGGCTCAATTTTCATTATTTATTTTAGATTTTGCGTCAATTTAAGGCCTCGTTTGGAAATAGGTTTTTTTTTAGTAACTTTTTAACTTTTTAGCTAAAATATGAGATAAAAAAACTAGTATATTTGGAATGACTTTTTGGTTTTTTATGAAAAGATGTGAAAAAAATAGAGATAAAAGGAAATCTTTGACTTTTTGGTATAGGTTATAGGCTTTTTGATTTTTTAGTAACTTTTTGATTTTTAAGCTAAAACAGTTACATGCCAAACACGCTTGCCAAATTGAAAACACTGTTAGGAATTTTTGACAAAAAATTATCATTGAGTTAGTTAAGATTAAATCATTGATTAATTAAGTTTATAATTTTGCCACTAAAGTATGATAAGTTAAATTTTGCATAAGAGGTATTGGCTGAGCAGCATATGGGAAGACTTGGGATGTGGTTGTTAAGGTTGTTTGGCTTTCTGTCTGTTCTTTAGTTGGTTTTTCACTAACTCAAGACTTGTATTAGTAAATGATTGGACATTTTTCATGGTGTCAATCTAATTGGGATCGTATTGTTTTATTTTGATACTTTTTGTACTTCCTCTATCTTTATTGATGTAATGCCATATGTTTGTACGTTATTCTTTATCAATAAAGTTTTTTTTTTTTTTTTGGTGGCGGTTTGAAGAAAAAAAAGAAGAAAGTATGACATATGAAACTCATGTACGCATTTGCCGTTAAAAATTGTTAACGTTGAAATCAATTGAACCAATTGAAGACAAAATAAAAAAAATTCATAGTTAAAATTAATCCAATCAAAATTACAAAAATTAAAATGATAAAATGATCAAAGTAAAAAGACTAACGGTGTCCTAATATGTTTTACGTAGACTTTAGGAAGTGATGCATTTGTTTCTTCATAAAGATATATCAAAATATAATTGAATAAATAAGTTAAGGGCCAATTTATAGTGATACTTCCTCTAATTTTTTCTTTTGTCAGAGATAGTATTAGTATGTCAGTATAGTTCGATTACAACTGAAAGGTTTGTCATTGCTTTTGCTCTATCAACTCAAATCCCATTGGGCTATTTGATTTTTATACTTCCAATTATAATAATTTTACCTTTTAATTTGATATTTCATGTCTAATTGGTCCAATTTATGGGAAATGGTCATATCTGTCTAACATGACCATTCTACATGAGCAAAATAGGAAAATGAATAAAAAATAATTACATGGTCCTTGTAATTTTTATTTTTTATTTTGGTCAAATTGGTTCTTGTATGTATGGGTATATTCCCTTAGTTTTATTTTTTACACTTCGAAAGTACATAGATATTTGTAATTTCTGTTGTAATTGTTAATTAGTTCGACTTCATTACAAATCTAACAATAATTTTTCGACTAAAACCTACCTCAGTTCTATCAGCAAGAAGCAGCAAAATTACGTGGGCAAATTTCGAATTTGCAGAATTCACACAGGTGATTCCCTTGGGTACATAGCAAATTTATTTTTATGCAACTTTGCTTCCTTCAATTTCACTAATTTAGTGATTGACATATTTCCAGGCAAATGTTGGGTGAGTCTCTGAGCTCTATGTCTATTAGGGATCTCAAGAACCTCGAGAGTCGTCTAGAGAGAGGCATTAGCAGGATTCGATCCAAAAAGGTACCGGTAGTAACCAAATAAATGTGTCATGTATTCATATATATGCAAATATTATTCTTTCCGGACTAGATCATTGATTCTCTCTAACATTTGTTTTTCGTGTTTTTTTGCTTTCAATTTCCAGAATGAGCTCTTATTTGCTGAAATCGAACTTATGCAACAAAGGGTAACTATTTTTCTCTTGCATTAAATTTTTTTTTTTTTGGGTTTCTTTTTTTTTTTTTTTTTTTTTGGGGGGGGGGGGGGTGGGGTTGCATCCCTAGAAATGGTATTTGGAAACCCATAAGTGCATTATTTACATTGTTCATTCTATATCTATATGACTCTGATCTAGAGACTAGAACTAAATTGGTTCAAAACATTGGGAATTTCATTAGTAAAACTAGGAATTTTAATTTTTTTAACACCATATAATAATCAGCCGAAATTTTTCAGTAAAGTGCCATATGACTTTATTAAACTCTGGCCATTAGAAACATAGATGGCATTAGGAGAAGATTATGTTTTTAATTATAAATAAGATTACATTTGAAGAGAATAACATGTATATCACAGTCGAAATCTTTTCTCTTTTCTTTTTTAAATATCTATTTAAATTCATGATCTAAACATAACCTTAATGTTTACAAATTGAATTATGATTTCTTCTCTTTTTGTTGACTCCTTGGCTCCAACCCCCTTTTTTTTTTTTTTTTTGTTAAACTTTGGAATTTGCTCTACAAAAACTATATATGCCTCTGGAGGCTGTGTTTGATTAGGAGATTTAGGGAGAAATTTAGAAAGAAAATAGAAAAAATGTGTAAAATTAGAGAAAATATAAATATAATTTACTCACATTTTACCCTTTTTTTTTTTTTTTTTTCAAAACTTTTCCTATATATCCTAAACGAACACAACATAAGTTTCCAAAAAAATCCCAGATGGTACTAATGCCGTCATTTTCATTACTTGGGAGATGAAATACCTTCTCCCACCTAATACTGTGTTTAGTTGAGGGATTTGAGGAGAAATTTGGAAAGAAAAATAAAAAGGAAAGGTAAAATGTGAATAAAACATACTTATATTTCACATAGTTTCACACACCTTTTCCTTTTCCCTTTCTCTTTCTAAATCTCTGCCCAAATCTCCTAATCAAACACAACGTGAGTGTAATTAGGTGAAGAATTGTGGCAGTCATTAAAGTCCTTGAGATGTTTGTAAAAGTTAGTTTTGATAATTGATAGAAGGATAAAATACAATTACGATCTATAAAATAAGTATTTTGTGTCACTTTAGTACTTCAAATTTAAATTTTGCCAATTTTAAGGTCTCGTTTGGGAACAGACTTTTTTAGTAACTTTTTGACTTTTTAGCTAAAATGTGATATAAAAAAAACTAGTATGTTTGGGGTGACTTTTTGACTTTTTACGAAAAATTGTGCAAAAGTAGAGAGAAAAGAGAATCTTTGACTTTTTCGTATGGGTTGTTGGCTTTTTGATTTTTTTAATAACTTTTTGACTAAAAGGGGCACTTGCCAAACGAGGCCTAAATTTTGAATTTAAATTAAGGGGAATTTTTTTTTTTTTTTTTTTTTTTAAGATCTCTAATATATAAGATTTTATAAGATAAATGATATAAAATATTTTAATAGTAGTTAAGGTCCCTCAACATTTTCACAGAAAAAATTTGACTCAGATAATTTTTGTCAAACTCGGAGAAATTTGGCTTCGACTTAGAAAAATTTGAATTTTCTCTAGTATGATCACAGATAAATTTCTCTAATAAAAAAATTAAAAAAAACATCTTGGACCTTTTCTACTACACAAAGTTGGAGAAAGATGTTTCATTAATTTTTTCTTTATTAAATTGGTCGAATTCCAAACAGATATTTTATATTGTTAATAAAATATTTATAAATTTAAACTATCATCCCTAAAGTATATGTTGTGTCATTTTGATCCCTTAAATTTTTATTATCAATTTTGACCCTCAATAATGTAAGGTTATATTTCATCTTCTTTATTAACATTTCAGAACAAAATCGATAAAATTAAAAAATTTAGGAACCAAAAGGGCATGGAACACATTTAGGCCCCGTTTGTTTTGAGTGAAAGAGAGGGTGTTGGGATTGCTAATACCAAGATATTAGTAATAGCCTTATTTGTTTTGGGAGAAGGCCTTGGGACTATTAGTCCCTTGGTATTACTAATACCCTTGAAGAGGGGATTGATAAGGAGGAGGTAGAGATGATATTAGAAAAATAGTGAGGGGATTAGAAATTTTTTTATTTTTTTTATTTTTTATATATTGGAAATTTTTTTTAAAATATAATTTTTAATTTTTTATATTTTTTTATTTGTTTTATTATTTTATATAAAAATAATTTAACAATTTCTCACTACTAATCCCCTCATTATCAATCCCCTCCATTCTATCTCCCAAAACAAACGGGGCCAGGGATCATTGTATTTTGTTATTATTCTATTAACTATTTAGACGATCTACTTGAAATTTAAACAAATTAAAAATTTTAAAGATGAAATTAATAAAAATAAAATTTAAATGACCAAAATAAGAGAGAGTAAGAGAAAATCAATTCACGACACAAAATATTTTTTTTACATGAAAAATCAATTGGAATCCACACCAACTTGTGATAAAAATCACGAGTCCACGGCGAGACGAATAATTCACTATGCAAGAAAGGTAGTATAAGAAATATTTTACAAAGGCGAATTCCAGGCACACGAGTCCACTCACCGGCACATGATTTTGTTCAATCTACAAGTACCACATGACAGACAACCTTGGAATCCATATCAAAGCTCACACAATACAATCTTGGATTACACCAAGAAGGTTCACTTTTGAAAGATGTGAAAAACTTGTTACAAGAACTTGATGATAGCTTTGAGGCTCTTGGATGCTAATGCATCATCAAGTAAATTAGAGTACGATCAATCATCACTACAAATTCACTCTCAAAGAATAAATCTCTCTTGCAAAAATGATTTCTCTCAAAATGTATTTTTCTCACAAAAGAAACGCTCTCAAGGTTGGAAGTATTCAGGAGAGATGGAGAGAACACTTAGAAAAATAAGTGTATGAGATACTCAACAAAACACTTAAGGGGCCTTTAAATAGACTTGGGCAGGTCAAGTTCGCGAGCTAGTCGCAGGCGCAGTCCTATGGTCACGGAAGCGAGTTGCCTTCGTGGGTTACAGACAAACTTCTGGGAATTGGGCACTTCAGTGTACCTTGGTCGTGGCGCAGTTCTCACAACCGCAGGTGCGGTGTGCTAGGTTGCAGGCGCAAACTGCTTGCTTAGTCGAGCTGGCCAACAACTTTTTCAGACTTTTTGTTCCACAATTTCGGCCACGCTTTCCTCAATACGTTGTCACCTTATCCCATAGACAAACAGCTCTCTTTTAGGCTAGAAAGAATCACCACATTCACATATTTGTCCTTAGAACAGGATTGCCAACTTGCATTGATATGCAAAAAAATTAGGATTAAAAATCCTAACAGAAGGCATCAAGACACAAGAAATAAAGCACCTTGACACGTTGTAAAAGTAAAAGATTGTTGTAGCTATGGTTATGCTTTGTGCTTTGAGTTTATATATAAAAGAACCTCGCAATGTTTGGTATTGAAAATCAAGCATTAAATCGATTTGCATATTCAACCTTCATCAGATTCCTGATTATGCTTTCATTTTGATGATTAAAAAAAATTGTTCATTACAGGAAATCGACTTGCATAATAGTAACCAATACCTCCGAGCAAAGGTATCTCTCTCATTACTTTTAACAAATGTTTGTTTTGTTTTGTTTTCCTTTTTTGTTTTTAAATGAATTATGAGATTATTGTAAAATAGATAGCTGAGAATGAAAGAGCTCAGCAGCAGATGAACCTGATGCCTGGAGGGGGGTCTGAATATGAGCTGATGCCACCACCTCAGTCATTCGATACTCGAAACTACTTTCAAGTGAATGGTCTCCAACCCAATGATCATTACTCTCGCCATGACCAAACTGCCCTTCAGCTTGTATAAGGTATCTCATCTATCTTTCACTCACAGCATATTAATTTTCATCACTAATTAGAAATCACCTTATACATAGATCCACCGTTCGCGTTTGCATTCACATCACATTCATTAATTGTCTCATGTAAGTTCAACTTCAATTTGGTTCTCTAATTCCGATTGTATTAGTTTCGTACTCTCATTTTTGCATTATGTTAATTTAACCTAATTGATAACATTTGGAAAGAATTTGAATAGAAATCAATGACAAAATGATTCATTTCAAATTGGACGTCATCCCTTTAATCACTTTCACGAGAGAATAAACTATTTTAACCCATAATTTTTAGTCCAATTCCTAAAAAGCATTGTCAATTGGACTAATGTGAAAAATTGAGGCATTTGGAATTACAATTACAAAATTAACACAATAACTAAACTATAAAGTCTATGAGCTTAATTTACCTAATTTTTTTTTTCTTTTTAAATCAATAATACTACATATTCAGAAAAATTTCTCCAGAAATTATGGAAAAATATGTCTATGTCCTATGGACCATAATCATTCTCGATATGACCTACAAGTGACCAACTTTAAATTTACACCACACCTCACTATCAGGTAATTTTTGGGACAAAAATAGCTTAGATAGTATTTCCTTTTAAAATTGTTGAAGGTTTGGAACAAAACCAATGGTAGGAGACTTGATGGGATGGATCTCAAGGCTTTCTATAAAAACACATTTGTTCTAATAGATATTATTTCTATTTTTATGTGCAGTTAATTTATATGCTCAAAGGGATTGTGATTTCTCCTGTTCCATTCCCTAGCTGTAGATCTACTACTTTTACCAGATGAAGAAGCTCTCAAGTTTATATCTATGGAAAATGCTATAATCTATGGAGGTTTTGACTTGGTGAAGCCTTTGTACTATTCCCTCATGATATTGTTGTGGACTTCAGTGATGGTCAAAAGGACTCCTAATCCTATGTCTGTTTTGCTTTGTCTTTCATGCTTTGCACTGTTATATTATATAAATGTATTTACCATCCTTTGGGTGATTTCCTTTTCTTTTTCTCCTCTCTTCATATCAGATTCCCTTTTTTCTTTTCTTTTCTTTCTTTTTTTTTGATAAAAAAAAAAATCAATTTTATGACTCGATTTTATCAAGTTTTGTAGAGTTAACAACTTAATCTTTCTGTTTAACTATTTAATTACTTTGTTAATCTTCTCCAATAAGATATATATAGAATCTACAAATTAAGGTGATAACATGGCATAAGAAAATAATCAAACAAAAAATGGGGTAAATGATTTCAGGAATTAAACATTTTCACATACTCCATATTTTCATTTCCTCATTGCTGCCTATGGTAATAGTAGTAACCAAACAAGTAACAGAACACATTCTTAACAATTTCCTTTTAATTTTTTTCTTACCAAATCCGTAAACCAAATAGAGCAACAATTTCGAATGATTATAAGGACTGCACCAGATTTTTATCATGGCAATAAAAGATTGGAAAATTGAAAAGACTACTTTATATAGAAACGAGGCGGACATATTATTAAACACGAGCCACTCTGTTTTATTACAACTCGAGCATATTTTATTTGTGATCATGGCATCTTACTCCGCCCCAAGAGCATGATTATTATATATAAACCTCTTCAGCTAGGTGGCAGATATCAATGCAATCAAAGCATTGTTTGCGCTTGCGGCTACTAAAACATTCGCAGCTACTGTTGGATTGGATGAAAACCATCCCAGAATACATACATACTAATAAAGTGGTCAAAACCTAGAAGTTCAGCTGCAAAGTGAAGTGTAATTCAACGAGCATGATATAATTTTGGTTAGTGACACTTTTTTTTTTGATCGGCAAAAGGTAGACTTTATTAATGAAAAACATACAACGTATGAAAAATTATATCAATGGTGGAATGGACTTGGCTACAAAAGTCCAGACTTAATTGGGCATCAAAAGGAGATAGGAATACAAGGTATTTCCACATTATGGCCTCTAATAGAAACAGTAGAAATTCTTTGTGTTCAGTTTTGGTGAATGGCTCATTGGTGGAAGAACCGATAGAGGTTCGGCAGGAGGTGAAGTCACACTTCATGAATCTTTTCTCCGAATCTTGGGCTACTAGACCATCACTGTCTGGCCAATTCAAAAATATTGGAGGTCGTCAAGCTGTGGAGATGTTGGAAGCAGATTTCACTGAAGAGGAAGTCAGATATGTTATCAAGAACAGTGATGGAAATAAAGCACCTGGACCGGACGGATTTAATTTGGCCTTCTATAAGAAATGTTGGGGCGTGGTCAAACCTGAGGTAATGCAATTTTTAAGAGAGTTTCATCAAAATGCCTCTTTTGTGAGTGGTTTGAATAGCTCTTTCATAGCTCTAATCCCAAAAGTTGATAGCCCCTCAAGCTTGAGGGATTATAGGCCAATTAGCCTTATTGGATCCATATACAAAATTTTGGCTAAAATCTTAGCCAATAGGGTGAAACAAGTGATGCCAAGGATTATTAGTGAGACCCAATCTGCATTTCTTGGGGGAAGGAATATCCTAGATGGGATTCTCATTGCTAATGAGATAGTTGATGGGTGGAGAAAATCAAACAAGAAAGGTTTGGTGTTGAAGTTAGACTTTGAGAAGGCATATGATTCAGTCAACTGGGAATTTTTATTTAATATGCTATCTAATTTTGGCTTTGGCGGTAGATGGGTGAGATGGATGAAAAGCTGTGTAACCTCCACAAAGGTGTCAGTTTTAGTGAATGGTTCACCTACTGAGGAATTTTGCCCACAGAGAGGTCTTCGGCAAGGTGACCCACTGTCTCCCTTCCTTTTTAATATTGTGGCTGAGGGGTTGAATATCTTGCTTGTGAGGGCCAAGGAAATGGGTTTGATAAAAGTCGCTATTGGGAACAATGGAACCAAAGTAACGCATCTACAATTTGCAGATGATACAATTCTATTTTGCGAAGCTGAGTGGGTGGAAGTGGTGACCATCAAACCTATTTTGAGATGTTTTGAAATCCTATCGGGGCTAAAAATTAATTACCATAAGAGTGTAATTGCGGGTATTGAAGTGGATGAAGTGCTATTGCAGAGTTTTGCTTCTAGACTAAATTGTGGCCATCAGAGGCTACCGCTTAAGTACCTAGGTCTACCTCTAGGTGCTAATCCTGGTAGGTTAAGTACTTGGAAGCCAGTTTTGGACAAGTTTAAACAAAAGTTATCTTCTTGGAAGAGAAGGCTGCTTTCGTTTGCTGGGAGACTAACACTAATTAAGTCCGCCTTGAGCAACCTGCCTGTTTATTATCTGTCTCTGTTCAAAATACCTGTGGGGGTGTCTAAAGCCATTGAGAAGATTCAAGCAAACTTTCTGTGGGGGGGATCTGACCTCAGAAGGAAAGTCCACATGGTTAGATGGGATACCGTTACCAAGAGTAAACTTTTGGGAGGTCTGGGGATCAGAAATATCACAATTATGAACAAGTGTTTATTACTGAAATGGTGGTGGAGGTTTGGGTCAGAGCATCACACTTTGTGGAAGGATGTTCTATGTACTAAGTATAATTTGGGGGGTGGAAGATGGCTACCATGTATGGAAGGAAACAGCAGGTTCTCAAAAATTTGGTCTAATATTATTGGTGAAATTATTTAAACTCCTATGCTCCACAATATGTACCTGACAAACTCAGTCATTGAGTTGGGGAATGGCAGGAGAGCCCTTTTCTGGCTAGATAAATGGGCTGGGGAGCAAAGCTTTAAGGAGGAGTTTCCCAGACTCTTTTCGCTGTCCAAAGATAAAAGAGGAGTAGTGTCTAATTTCTTTATCAGGAGTGGAGGGTCTCAGATTTGGAATCTGGAATTTAGGAGAGCTCTACTGGTCTGGGAAGAGGAGGAGGTTAGGAGACTTCATTCTCTCCTTATGAATGCTCCAGCTTTGAGGGTCACCAAACAAGATGCTTGGAAGTGGAAGGCTAACTCATCTGGTTTGTTTTCTGTTGCCTCAATGTATAAAATCTATGAAAACTCCTTGGGCCCTAGTAGGAGTATGGCAGTGGTAGTTTGGAACAATTGTGCCCCTCCTAAAGTCAATTTTTTTGGGTGGTTGGCTTGGCAAGGGAAGGTGAAAACTTCTAGCTTCTTTCAGAAAATCGGGATTCTAGCTGCATCAGCCAATGTGGGCTGTGTTTTTTGCCAAAATGAGGAGGAATATGTAAATCATATCTTACTCTCCTGCCCATTTGTTTGGCTGGTATGGTCCAATATTATGAAATGGTGGGGTTTTCAGTGGGCTATGCCAAAATCAGTGAAAGGGCTGTTGCAATGGTGGTCGTTCTGCAAAATGAAAAAGACTGAGAAGCTATTGTGGAAGGTTGTGCCATTGGCTGTTTTGTGGTCCATATGGAAGCATAGAAATGATTGTGTTTTTAATGGTGCCCAACCAAATCTTGAGGAACTATGCGAGGTGGTCAAAGCTCGAATTGCTTTGTGGGCCAAATCCTCCCCGGCTAAATTGGAGTTCTCTATCAATAATGTAGTCTTCAATTTACCTCAGGTTCAATACTGCATTAGGAATGGCCAGCTAGGGGCCTATTTGTTGTCTGGGCTTATCTGTCGTGCAGCTGTTGGGCTTGCTTGTTGTGCAGCTAAAATGCTTGCTTGTTTTGTAAATTTTTTTTTTTTTTCTGACTTAGTGGAGCTGTCTGTAAACTCTTTCACTTAATTTTGGTCTGCTCTATGCTGGGGTTGCTCATTGGCTTGCTGATTTTGAATCTTCTATGTACTTTTCGTGAAGCTGTTGGGCTCATTGGTTGTAGCAGATCTGTCTTGGTTATTCTGGTGTTTGCTGCACTCAGTGTTGTTAGTTGGTTATACATCTCTGTGCTCCATTGTTGGTTTATTTCGCTTGTTGATTTTGCACCTCTGGAATGGGGAGTTTGGTTTGCTCAGCTCTGCTCAACTCATCCTATGCTTACTGCTGCAGGAGAGTCACATAGAGGGGAGTCACATAGAGGTTTGGGTGTTTTTGTTTCAGGTATGGGCTTGGTTCCAAGATGGTGGATGCATCAAGATGGCTGTGTGTGTTTTGTGAGTTCATCCTGGGGGGGTAATCCTGAAGGCTGCTCAATTTTGTGATGCCAGGTTGTTTAGTCTTGTGGAAGGTCTGTTGGAGGAAGCTATGTGTATGACCTGCTATGTTTTGCTCTACCTTGTTATATCTGTTTTGATGTAATGTCCTGCTTATGTGTATGACCTGCTTTGTTTTGATCTGGTTATGCAGCAGCTTCAATTTGATGTTTCATTTGTAATGTTGTTTTTCTGATTACCTGGAGTACTTCGAATTGTTGTAGCAGTGTGAAGTGGTTATGCAGTAGTAATTTGATTTATCTTGCTGTGTGGCTTGGGATGGGGAATATGAAACTGCTGAAATGCTAGAGGGTAATCTGAACGTGCTAGTCTGGGCTGAATGTTGTTGGTCTTTTATGCACTACAGACCAGTATAGATGGCTTATCTCAGTTTAGGCATCAATGATGGTCAAATTATTCATTGATGGTCAAGCTAAAGCTGCTGTTGCCTGGAGCACTCTCCAATTTGGGGGCTTTTTCTATGGATGGTGGATTTGCTAGCTTCTGGTGTGTTTTTTTTTTTTTTTTTGGTTCTTCTTTCTTCTTTTCCGTTGGTCTCTCACCAACTTAGGGGTGCTAGCAAATGTTAGGGTGAGCTCAGTGGTGCCAACCTAGTTGGGATCATTTAGCTCACTGTGATGCTTTTGCACTTCCCCTTGCTTTATTGATGTAATTTGTCTTGTACCTTGTACTTGTTTTCATCAATAAAGCTTCTTTTTTTTGCCGATCAAAAAAAAAAAATAAATATCAACAAATAGGAGTTTGGAGCTATATTAAGCTCTAACCTCCTAGTTGGTGAGAGACCAACAAACAAAGCAAACAGAGCTAGGCAAAGAAAAACCAGAAAGATTTAACAGCAAAAGCAGAGCTAAGGCACACTGCCTTGAACTACAACAACCCTTCAGTCATTCCAAGCACCAAGTCACTGCAACATTAGCAAGACAACCAAAACCAGTGCAAAAACATCAGCAGGAACCAGTTGCCCTTCAAATAGTCTACACTGCCTTAAATTACATTGCCTTGAACTACTACAGCCCTACAGTCATTCCAAGCACCAAGTGCAAAAAACCAGAAAAACTAGAAAGATTTAACAGCAAAAGCAGAGCTGAGGCACACTGCCTTGAACTACAACAGCCCTTCGGTCATTCCAAGCACCAAGTGCAACATCAGTAAGACAGCACACATCAGTAGTGAGGGATAGGGGCAAACAAGGACCATAGAGGACGGAAGGGAGTGCAGGAGTCATTACTGTATTTGTGGATAACCTACCAGCATCATTGAATCCAAAAGGGCTGTTCAATTTATTTACCAAGTTTGGAGTGGTAAAAAATGTTTTTATACCGCAAAAAAGGCGCAGGGTGACTAACACAAGGTTTGGTTTTGTGAGGTTTGGTTGCTCTGTGGCAGCTAATATAGCTGTACAGAAAGCCAATGGGTTATGGGTGGACGATCGACCATTACAGGTAAAGCCTGCAGAGTTTGGGAAGGACAAGGCTAGGAGTGAAGCTGAAAGAATGCCGTCAAGCACCCAAGTACGGAGACCAGTAGTCTATGCTGCCAAAGGTGGAGATGTTAGAACTGGGTTAAGTGGTCTTAGAGATAAGAGATCATATGTTCATGCGGTGGCAGGAAAAAGGATTGAAGGAGTAGGGTGTATCTTGGTGAAGGCAGAAGAGATAGGGAATGGATGGTTGTTTGAGAGCATAATAATCAGATTGAAGGTACAATATGCTAAGATTAGTCTGAAAAAAGAGCTGGCAGCAATAGGAATGGAGGATGTAATGGTAAGAGGTAGTGGAGGAAGAGATGTTGTTATAACATTCAGATCAAAGGAGGAGAGGGCACTGAAATTACCAGTAATTAAAGAGCTAATTTTAGATTGGTGTGAAGATATTGTTGAAGGAAAACCAGGGCAAGTTCTGGAGCAGGAAAGAAGTGTATGGCTTAGTTGCTATGGCATCCCATTGCACCTGTGGAATAGTTCCAACATAAGAAGGATTGGTGGGGTGTGGGGGCAAGTGTTATGTTTGGAAGGTGATATGAGCCAACCATTGTCATTTGTGTGTGCAAAGGTTAAGGTTTCCACAAAAAGCATAGAACCTATAAACTCAGTTGTAAATCTGGAATGTAGTGGGATGGTGTTTCTAGTGAGAGTTTACAAAGAACAGGTGATCACTGTGAAATCAGTAAAATGTTCTTGCAAATGTCATAAGACTCAAGAGGTGGTTGAGATTGGCAGTTCAAATGTGGTGGAGGATCAAAGTATGGGTCGGGAATTCAGGAAAGATGAAGATGAAGGTGCTGATATAGAGGATGACTCAGATGCTAATCTAGAGGATGGATATGATGTGGCTCAAGAAGATAGGCCAGTTGGTGGAAGTCGGAGTGAGGAGGTAGATGACATGGCATGCCGGAGGAGTGTAGAGGAAGCTAAAGCTGGTCGAAGTGATGGGGAGAACGTAATGAGTGCTGAGGCCTGTAACATAATGATAGAAGTGCGAAACCAGAGGAACGGCTCTATGGAGGAGACGGTAGTTAGTCAGAGTATGGAAAACTTGGTCTGTATGCAAGGTTATGTTAGAAGTTTAGATAGAACAAGTTTAGAAAGGCTTGGGGTGAATATTGAAGTAATTTTGGGCCAGACTAACACACCAAGTAAGAGGGATGGGCTTTGTAAATCACAGATTGGGCTGGGACAGCTAGGGCAATCTGTAAGTGGTAAGCAAAAAGAAGTAGGGCCAATTAGGAGAGTTTCAAGTTTATCTGAAGCCCATAAGAATGAGCCCAGTTGTAGTCAAACAAGGAGTAGAAAAAGGAAAGAAAGGATTATAAACAAAAAGAAATATAATCAGAATTTGCTTCGGAGAAGGTCGTCTGAACTAATGAGAAGATATGAGAGCAGAGGTGCGGCAGCAAATACGACACGGCCTAAGGCTGCAGCCTGGCGAGTAGTGGCGGCGGCAATGTCTTTATCTGCATCGATAGAGGGAGGTGTGGATAAAGGGAGGGTTGTCCTTGATGAGGCGGAAGCAACTCTGAAAATAGGGGAACTCCTCGGGGTGAAGCTGAATGGGAAGAGGGCTGAAGTGTTAGAGAAAATAGTGGACCTTGAGTTGAAGGATATGGTTCGTAATGAAGGAGGGGGGGGGGGGAGGGGTGAGAGTTGGGGAGTAGGGTATACCAGCTGGGGGGAAATTAGGAGAAATAGTGGTTTTTATGAAGATATTATCATGGAATATTAGGGGGTTGGGAAGGAACGAGAAGAGAAGTAAGATAAAGAAGCTTGTGAAGGAGTGAAATGTAGATGTTGCTTTGTTTCAAGAGACAAAGAAATCAGAATTAACAGAGGAAGAAGTCAGATCAGTGTGGGTAAAGGGAAAAATAGAGTATATGGTGGTGGATGCTGTAGGCTCTGCAGGGGGGTTATCGTGTATTTGGGATCTAGATATATTCCAAGTTAAGGAATGCTGCAGCAATAGAAGATTTATATTATTATCAGGTACTCTCTTTAACCAGTTTGAATGTGCTATTCTCAACATTTATGCACCTAATGATGTGGGCTCTAGAGGGAATCTGTGGAATTGTTTGTTGAAGCTGAAAGAGGAATTTCTTAATCCCTGGTGTTTAGGAGGGGATTTTAATGAGATTAGGCAGATTGGGGAAATGAAAGGGTGTTCGAGGAGAGACAGAGGTATGAAAGAGTTTAATGAGTTTATCGATAAGTGTGAGGTATCTGATTTACCATTACTTGGGAGGAGCTTCACTTGGTGTAATTCATGTACTGGTGAGAAGTGGAGCAAAATAGATAGAATTCTTATAGACCCAAAGTGGCTTGAGGTGTTTAATTTTAAGCCATGGGGGTCTTCCTAGCCTGATCTCTGATCACTGTCCTCTCTTTTTGATGGAGGATGAGAGGGACTGGGGCCCAAAACCCTATAGGGTATTAAATACTTGGTTCTTACACAAAGATTTTCAGAGGTTCTGGGAGTCAAATTGAAAAGAGGCCAAAGTAGTAGGCTGGGCTGGGTTGGGTTTAGACTATTTCAAAAATTGAAGATATTGAAAGGTGGCCTTGGAAGTTGGAATGTGGAGGTTTTTGGTAATGTACAAAATAAATTGAAGGCAGTAGAGGGTGAACTTCACAGTTTTGATATTCTGGCTGAAGGTAGAGACCTCGATGGTGCTGAAAAAGCTAGGAGAAGTGAAGTTAGAGCTGAGATGTAGAGGTTGAGTAGGATGGTTGAATGGTTATGGCTGCAAAAGTCAAGACTTAACTGGGCAATGAAAGGGGATAAAAATACAAGATACTTCCATGTAGTTGCAAAATGCAGAACAGTTAGAAATGAAATAAATTCCATTAGAGATGGGGAGGTGGTGGTTGAAGATCCGTGTCAAGTGAAGTATAAGGTGTTTGAACACTTTAAAAATCAGTACACAGAGAATTGGTCATCAAGACCTGTGTTGGGGGGTCTTTTCCCAACAGTAGAAGGCAGGTTCAGGTCTGGATGGTTAGAAACAGATTTTTCAGTAGCAGAAATTAAATTAGCAGTAATGGATTGTGATGGGAATAAGGCACCAGGACCTAATGGTTTTAACTTGATGTGTTATCAGAAGTTTTGGAAAGTCATGAAGGGTGATGTGGTTAATTTTGTGAAAGAATTTCAAAACAATGGAAAGTTGGTCAAGGGTATAAATAGTTCTTTCATAACCCTTGTACCCAAGAAGGAGAACCCAATAGGGCTATCTGATTATAGACCCATAAGAATGGTGGGCTCTATCTATAAGATCAGAGCAATGGTGTTGTCTAATAGACTGAAATCTGTAATGCCTCATATCATAAATGAGTCTCAGTCTCCGTTCTTGAGTGGAAGAAATATTCTAGATGGGGTGTTAATAGTAATGAGGTTGTTGACGGATGGAAGAAAGACAAAAAGAAGGGGATACTTATTTAGTTAGACTTTGAGAAAGCATATGTAGACGTCCCCGAATGCCCCGGGAGGGTTAAGTCCCGTTCCGTTTATATTGGGGTCACTACAGTTCAAGGACTCAAATGTCACGGTTCTTAATCTTGAACCAAAGAGTCCAAATCCGACAAATCGTTTTGAGAAAACTGATTTTTGAAAGAAGTGCCAAACATGGACTGCTTTGCCAGATACAGAGTCGCCACCTAAATGTTTTTTAATGGAAAATTTAGGAAATCCTGACTTGGTGCCAAAGGCCACGTGTCCGTCATCACCAAAGTTGCCTCGGCTCGGGAACTTGGGTACGATTAGGAAAGGTCACTTCGTGAGCACCCCCGCTCGCCCGGTCAAAGACCGGCCTCTACTAACCATGATATCTGATTTTGAAAACATTGTGCGTTCTTATTCCGGTTATTAGCCTAGGTTACTATGTGATGCGCACAGCATACAAGTATAGACCGGGTCGCCTGAATTGGGACAAAACATTTCATGTCCATTTTTGAAAGATGGTTTGCTACCCGCAGGTAGGCTTAAAATGCAGATTTTGCCATCCTCAGGTGGGCTTAAAACACTTGATGAATTGTTCCAATCCAAATAACCCAACCTCCACCCATAGGCATTCAAGGCAGTTATATCACATAAGCAGTTAGCCTCATGGTAAGCATGCTATCATGGCAGTCACTCACACGCATACAAGGATGCTAAAGCAAAAAAAACTCACCGAGTACTCCAAGCCAAAACAGAAACTATATTAGAAATCATGCATGATCCTAAGTATACAGAAATGCCTAATGCAACACATGCAAAAATACAAACTATAGTAGGCTCGGCTATTCTAAACATGGCATATGGAATGCTACAGCTAACATGTATTCAACTTGGAATTGAAATACAAATGCAGTTAGTATGATGCGCCGAGCTCGGTGCATGCAAGACAGATGAATGAATGCAAACATGCTATCATACCGTATGCTACTTGAAATATGCCCTAATCTAACCATCATAAGCAGGTAAATAAAAGGGAAAAAAGACGTGGGATTGGAAGACATACATCACACTCACCTACACTTATTACAATTTTGCCCTCGCACAGAGGGTCCGAATAAATATACAGTCCCGAATAAAAGAATAGTACAGTCCAAATAATACAGTCCAAATAATGTACAAATTCCTAATTAATTAACGAATTAACTAAGAAAGTCAAAAGCGCATGCAAGCCGAGGGGCCTTGATTCTCGCTCGTAATGAATGATGCATGTTCGGGTTGCCTTTGTGCGGAAATCCATGACGATGCCCCAATTAGTCTCTGTTTGCACCTGTTCTTGAAATGCGTGCCAAGCTCTGAAAAGTTGCTGATTCTTCATTTTGCTACAACAGAGAGCAGGAAAGGGGCATGGCAATGTATTTTCACAGATGTATGCATGTCTCGATCCTCGTGCCACCAATCACGCATATCGATGCATGATGGATGAAGAGTCAAATTGCACAACTCAATATGAAATGAATGCATATGAAAATACAAGAAAACCTAACTCCATCATGGATAATCCGGAGTGTCGGTGACTGGGAAATTGAGACACGTTCCGTCACTCGGAGTACGAAACGTACCTCGTTTCCCATGCCCGGGCTAACTCCTATCCCGAACACGATGCAATATGCATGATATGCATGAAATGCAACTAAGATACAACCTAACATGCGAAACGCTATGAAATGGCATACACGATGCACGAGGAAATATGGCATACACAATGCACTAACATACAACCTAGCATACACAATGCTATGGCATACACAATGCAATATGGACTTACACTAACATGAGTGGACCTCGGCCACACTCACATAGGAGGCCATTAGATGAAAATGAGACAACTCGAGATGCGTGCATGCGTGCACGTAAACCGAGAACCGAACTTACGGCACGGAATGCCACTCTAACAAGACATGGCAAAACACAAAAAAAAAAATGGCATACTATCATGCAAAAATCAGAGGTAAAATGAGATGCAAAACAGCCCCAAAACCCGGTAAAATGAAACCCGATGCATGAAACGAGTCCCGAAACACGGGTTTTGGCGCATGAAATGGCCTATAACTATACAATGCATACATAATTTGAATATGAAATAAAAAGACAGAAGCAAGGAAGCCCCGAGAAAAGAATTTTTACAGTTTAGAGTGAGGCCAAACAGTGGGCCCAGGTAAGGCTAAATTAGCATACAAAAATGGCTCTACAAGGGAGGTAATGAAGCAAGTCACAAATGATGGCCCCAAATAGAGAATAGGCCTTCTAAAATATTGAAGAGGGGCCAAAAATATGATGTATTACAGTTTATGACGGACTCCAAAAATAGATACAAGTATGCTCAAAATGCTATGCAAGAAATAGGCCAACAAAGGGGGCAAAGAAGCAAGTGGTGCATGGAGGTCTCAAACAAGTGAGGGCCCTTCAACAATGTTGAAGAGGGACCCAAAATAAGGCATTTTACAGTTGATGGAAGAGCTCAAAACAGTGTACAAATAGGCTCAAAATATCATGCAAAATGAGGCCACCAAAAGGGCTATAACATGAAGTATACAAAGGGTGCCTCAAACAGCCATAGACCCTTAATGATACATGAAGAGGGGGTCAAAATAGGTCCATTTTCAGTTCGGACCAAGGTCCAAAAACAGAATCTCAATAAGCTAATAAATCATGCAAAAATGGGGACCAAAGAGGGGTACAATGGCAAGGGGTACATGGAGGTTCCAAACAGTGGTGATCCCTTCTTCAATGTTGAATAAGGGCTCAAAATAAGCTTAGTTACAGTTTATATCATGCCTCAAAACAGATTACACATAGGCCAAAAATACTATGCAAGATAATGGCATACAAAGGGATATTGAAGCAAGTCTAAAATGGGGGTCCCAAACAGGGTAAGACCCTTAATGAAATAGAAAAATGAGCTCAAAAAAATGACATTTTCAGTTATGGCCGGAGCTCAAAACAGTAAGCAAAGAGGGCTAAGAAATGGTACAAAAATGAGCTAGAAAAGGGAGAAGTGATGCTTACCCTTGAAGACCAAGCCTTGGCTGCCTCTTGGACTGAAAAATGGTGTCTCCTAGCCTCTAAGAAGACCTCCAAGTTGCTGGAAATGGAAGTGGTAGTGTGGTGCTAGGTGGTGGTGTGAAAAAGGGGTAGAACTTAGTTGTTTTTTAGGGTTAAAGAGGGAGATGGATGGAGGTATGTATATGCAAGCTCAAAGCAATTTTTCCAACCCTTTTCACTAGTGCTGGAGGCTGGTTATATGGACCAAAGAGGGGGAGAAAAGGAGGGAAAAAAGAGGGGAAAAACAAGCCAAGTTTCCTCCCAAAAGTTGTTCCCCCCGGATACAGATTTTTGGGGAGAAAAAAGTATACAACTGTAATGTACTCACCCTGAGGAGCAAGGCCGGCCAGGTTTTGGAGCTGCAGTGTGGGTAGTCACCCCATGGCCGGTCGGCCGGGGTCAAAAGGCATGAATTAATGGGCGGCCACCACAAATTGGTGTCCTCCCAGATGTCCTCAACACAGCCCTGTGGTCCAAAATTGGAGGAAGTGAAACAGGAGAGAGAACAAGCCATTTTTCAAAGGGGTTCAAAAGGTTCAGATGGAATTACTGGCCGGCCATGTGATATTTGTGTCCTCCCAGATGTATACAACACAAATATGTGGTTTGGAGCTGAAGAAAGTGGCCTTAGGGTGGTCAACATTGGCTTTGAAGTGAGAAAAATGGGCGTCGGAGGGCGATGAAGGAATATAACTGGTCGTTGAAACAATTACTGGCCTCCTACCCTTCTATGACCTTCCTGGTGATGAAACAGAGGTCCCTGCCAAAAATGAAGCAACCGTCTTGAAATGAAGGTTTGGGGGCAAACGCTACGATTCAAGGCCCTAAAACCATCATTAGGCACCAGGAGTGGTGTTCGACCATGAAGCTGGTCTCTCGGACCTCAGTGTCCCTCAAAAGGGAGTAAATAAGATGCATGCAAAAAATCGGGGCAAACGGAGGTGGTTAGGCGGTCCCGAACCAAGGCACACGGCCTGACGGCTCCGAAAACCGGGAACCGGGCTCCGAAATGGGCAAAATGGCCTACGGCCATGAAATGTAGCCCACGGCCACTGAGAGATGGTCTACTAGACCCCTCTCCTCCGAAAGAAACAGAGAAACCGAAGTCTGTTCGCAAACCGATGCAAGGCGTAAGCAGTTGAAGTCCGGAGGCAAGGCTTTACGGCGATACTCTAAGGCTTGAGCGAGCACAATATGCAACATCATCGAAGCCACGGTGACGCTCGAAGTCTTAAGGTTGCTCAAAAATGGGCTGTCTACAGTTGCCCCTCTTTGACAGAACTCGAAAGTCATAAGTGACGGGAGTGAATGTCAAAGCCTAAAGACGACCCATTTTTGGCAAGGCCGAAGACTTAGACAAACAGGTGAGATAAACAGAGATGTGCTCGCAGCAGTGAGGGGGGGCAAATGCAACTGCAATGCAAGGCCGAAGGTGACTCAATGATCATGCAAATGCAAAGAAGTCGTAATGAAGCACATATTTACGATAGATGCAACAGTTTTAAGCAAGAATGCAAAACAACAACTATATTTCATGCAGTTAAGAATGCGGAGAATTATTCAATTCTCGCCACGTCTCACACGGAGAAGATACAATACTGTGCGATTCGTGCAGTCGCGCACTCAAATTTCAAATGAACCGTACATACGATATCGTGCCTCATGGTGCTGGAGATCTCTCGCTTCTTCTTGGTCGAACCACAGGTGTTACTTTTCTCTCTGACTATGGTTGCAGCTTTCCCTATTCTCCAATAGGGTGACAGACTAGGTTGATTCAGTATCTAGAATTGAGGCGCACACATATGCTATCTCAATCTATGGGGCTGCCATACAGATTTCAAGCCGAGGATATACCCCTAGGTATTTAAACCAGACTTTAGTCTCAAAAATCCCGAACCTTTGCGTTCTAGGCATGAGCCATTCGAACTCTAGTTTTCACCGTCTCAGTTGGTCTCCTAGGAACTCACCGCTAACACAGGCAGGTGGCTATACCAGACCACCGGAAGTCGTTCGGGCACGACAAACACCAAAGGAATTGCATCTTTAGAGGATTTAAGGTCTCCTAGACTGGTAAGTGCACAAGACAGTGCGATGAAATGCAAGTAAAATGCAAGTATGATGCACAAAACAGTGCGAATGATGATGCAGGATTTAAGGTCTCCTTAGACCGGACAGTACAGCAGATACGATGCAATGGATGTAATAAATGTGATGCAATGGATAATAGATACGATGCAATCGAGAGTACAATAGATGCAAAAAGACGACATACACCGACCACGCTGGACTCGTGAGTGGAGGAAGAACAAAGAAAATCAATCAGGAGCGCGTTCCACACAACCTAAGATAAATTCCAAACATGCTGAAATCGTGTGAGGAAGGGGACACTCAAACCACGCTGAAATCGTGAGAGGAGGTCCAAAAACAACCCGTCCAGCACGTCCATAATGCAACCAGAGAAGGTTTTAACCAGGGGAGATAACAATGGTGTAATCAACATGCGTATCTCAACGTATTTCATATGGAGAGAGGGAAGGTTTTAATCGGGGAGAATAACAATGGTGTAACCAACAGGCGTATCTCAACGTATTTCATACGGAGAGAGGGAAGGTTTTAACCGGGTAAACAATGGTGTAACCAATAGGCGTATCTCAACGTATTTCATACGGAGAGAGGGAAGGTTTTAACCGGGGAGAATAACAATGGTGTAACCAACAGGTGTATCTCAACGTATTTCATACGGAGAGAGGGAAGGTTTTAACCGGGTAAACAATGGTGTAACCAACAGGCGTATCTCAACGTATTTCATACGGAGAGAGGGAAGGTTTTAACCAGGGAGAATAACAATGGTGTAACCAACAGGTGTATCTCAATGTATTTCATACGGAGAGAGGGAAGGTTTTAACCGGGTAAACAATGGTGTAACCAACAGGCGTATCTCAACGTATTTCATACGGAGAGAGAGAAGGTTTTAACCGGGTAAACAATGGTGTAACCAACAGGCGTATCTCAACGTATTTCATACGGAGAGAGGGAAGGTTTTAACCGGGTAAGCAATGGTGTAACCAACAGGCGTATCTCAACGTATTTCATACGGAGAGAGGGAAGGTTTTAACCAGGTAAACAATGGTGTAACCAACAGGCGTATCTCAACGTATTTCATACGGAGAGAGGGAAGGTTTTAACCGGGTAAACAATGGCATCCTAACACGTTTCACGTGAAAGGAGGAAAAGTGGATTCGAAATCCAAATATGCCTCACGCGAGTGGAAGAATGGTAGAATGATTTCTTGCTGACAAGGGGTAATCTCTATGTGTAAAAGCCACGGATGTCACTTTTCTTTCTGATCATATTCACAACTTTCTCTCATTGCAAACAAAAGCCAAGATGACCCTGGCAAGGAACTGGTACTCAGAGAGAGCATTTTTGATTGCCATTTGAGGCAGACTTGATCTTGAGCTTGAGGTAGAGGCACACTCATACTTCGGACCATTGACAAGGCCTGACAAGGTGCATACGGAATGCGATCTCGAAGCTTACTGAAGTTGGGACAAACTCAGATGCCCGACATTTTCCTCTTTTGCTTTTGCTTTGCAGTCCGGAACCATTATAGCTTCAGATAGGTCCTGGTTCCACTGTTCTCACATGACCTAGGTTGAACCTTGTGATTTTATGAAAGAATAAATTCTGTTTTGCACAAATGTGGAGAACGGCACGGCACTCGGAGCACAAAACGATTTTATTTTTGAAATTGAGAGATGAGTTTTTTGACCAGGTATTGAGCCTCTGTTGGACCGCATAAAACGACTCAAGACGGAAATAAAAGGCACACAACCTAGATACATCGAGTAACACTCGAGACGACTCAAAACAAGAATCGAGACAGACAAAAAGACACAACACTCATACGTGCACCGGGGGCCTGTTTCACCGGGTAGTGTTTCCCACCCTTTCTCATTTGTGGTTCTTACATCACTCGGCCCTCAAGCTCTGCTTTTTTGAAAAAGCCCTTTCTTCACTTTTTCTCTCAACACACATCTCTCTATTCTTCAATCTCTCATTTTTTCATCCCTTCCCTGGGTGGTCGATGGATAAACAGCAAGTTGTGGGCTCGTGCCCCTAGCATTCTGCTAGATTCTTCTTTTTCTGTGCGCAGCTAGTGAGTTTCTCCCACAGAGGGGTTGTGCTACAACTGGGCGTGTAGCAAATCTGCAGCTGACCTCGGTCGACGATGCTCTACCAGGGAGTTTGGACGTGATCAGATATGTCCAGATGAGGAAGTGAAATATCTTGATCCATTCCAGTTCATGCTTCGCACTTGGCTTGATACCTCGTTGCTCGGAGGATGAGGGAGCTTTCAACCCTTTGTGGCTAGCTTCAGTAGTGCCCTTTTCCGGCAGGTAGAGTGCCCTTCTTGGCAAGTATGGTGCCCTTTCTGGCAAGTATGTTGACAATGGGGAAAAGACAGAACACCTGACTCAACTGTGCCCCTAGTTCATCATGTCGACCATGTTTTGTTTTTGCTTTCTACTAAAACAGTTTTGACCAAAATGAGAGTTAGATTAACATGCTTGTTCGATTTTTGATTTAAAATCATGCAAGTTAGGCTATGAGCATTGAAAATTTTCCTTTTTTGAGTCCATGAAAAGGGTCCAGTTTTAGAAAAGATAGAATGATTTTCGAGAAAATAGTCAACCTCAGTAAAAATTCTCAAAAACTATTTTTGCAAACGACCACTTGCTCAACGGGCATGAAACCTACTCCTGAGATGCACAACCTCGGATCCAAAGGAAAGCTACCCCGTGCTTGAAGAGAGCTGCATGGCAACGGAAAGTTGCCCCTTGTTTGAAACCGCATGGCGCATTGAATAAACGGAAAGTTGCCTTGTTTGAATGGCACATGGCGCGTTGAATGGCAACGGAAAGTTGCCTTGTCTGAATAACATGGCGCGCATTATGTCGATCTTCCAGTGATGATCACAACGGACTCTCGGATCTGAGAGAAGACAAAGATGGTCAGAACCATTGCATGGACACAATCCAATTTGAAGTGTTTTATGGCTGGACTTCAGGATGAAGTTGCCTACGTATCCCAAAGATGGGAATCAAGCCTTACGTAGTTCGGGGTTAAGGTACATTGGGGTATTAACCTCTCCTTTTTAGGCTCTAACTTTTGCCAAGGCGCCCGTCGCGGGTTTTCGACCTTGCGAGCTTTGTTCTTCTTTCTTTCTCTTTTCAATTCTTTTCTTCTTTTTTTTTTTTGATATTCTTTTCTTTTCTTTTCTTTTCTTTTCTTTCTTTTTTTTTTTTTTTTTTTTTTTTGTTCTTTTTCTTCTTTTTCTTACTCTAACTTTTGCCTGGGTCGCCCTTCTGGGTTTTCAGCCCAGCAAGCCTCTCAAGAGTAAAAGTGTAGCTTGGTCCATGCCAAATGGTTTTAGGGTTTCGAAGCCATCCGTATCCAAGAGAGTGGCTGTTGAGTTGCAAGAGGACTCATCTTCAGCTCTTCGAGCTCATCTGACATCTTCACCCCTAGTTCAAAGGGTACTTCTATTCTAGCTTTGCAAGCTTCTTCTGATCTTTTGATCTTTTTGATTCGAATTTCCTAGCCTCTTGTTCGAGGGCTACTTCAAATCTGGCCACACAGGCCTCACATTGTAGTTAACCGTTGAACATTCTGAATTCAAGTTCAAGGTTTGGAAACAAAGGGGTTGACTCTTGAGGCCAAGAGTGATCCTAGGCTGCACAATCTCAAGAGCGATTCCACACAGGTCTTCGCAGGACCGCGCAAAACATTTTTTGAAAGTTTTTAAGAAAGCGACAAATCGCTCGCGCTGAAGACAGTGTAGAACAAATCTGGATCAAAGCTAGGGTCCTTCTCAGTACTCACACTAACGAGCATGATTTCATTCATTAAGGGCTTAGCACGCCTCTCTTCCTCTCAGTTGATCAAAGTTTTGCAAATCCTGAGGAATTCCTTCCTCTTCGTTTTCACTGCAGTGTTCAAAAGGTTTTGAAAAACTTAGGTCGTTACAACGACTTCAAGGCACAGAAAAGACAAAGTTCTTAGTCAAATACTGCCATCTCATTCAGAACTTCGCATAAGCATCTGGCGAAGCAAGCAAACGCGAGCGTAAAATCACTTCTTGTTCATTCAAAGTCTGGCCTGGCACAACGGCTCCTGGTAGAAGCAGACTCAAAACAAAGCGAAAAGACAAACACAAAACAAAATGGTGGCCTTTGAGGTAATACCCCGGAATCACCCAACTCTATACAACAGATGACTCGATACCACAAGATGCACCCCAAAACAAAAAAGTCGACTCAAAACAAAAAGACAGACTCAAAAACAAAACAACGGTGACCCAATACCCAGTCGAAGCACAAAAATTGGTATTTGCACATTGCTCGAAGCGGTCGTGCCATTCCACGTCTAGAGTTAATCGGCGCCGTCCGCAGTGGTTCATCCCCGTTCACATAACATTATTCCCAAGTTCAGACCCGGTCGATAGACTTTGCTAAGCTCGGCGGAGGATGACCCGTTGTCAAATAGATCACCTGCTTCATGGCGAAAGCGGAAGTAGTCGTCGATAGTATGGCCGGTTCTTTGATGGTATCTGCAGATCTTGGTAGCATCATGCGTAGCCAGAAGAGGGTTCGGGAGAGGTCGAGGCTCAAGGGGTTTGAGATGGCCTTGTCCAACAAGGATTTGGAGAGCTTTGGACAAAGGCATATAGAGGGCATGGAAGACCCTCCGACCTCGGGGTTGATATACGGGTTTGTGGATTTTCTTTGGGCCTTACTAGGAAAGGATTAGCAGTCTTGGCTTTGGTTTGTTGATCTTTTCTAAGTGGAGGATTAGAGCTAATAGGATCGTATCTGATACAACGACCCTTCTCCCGGCTTGCCCCTTGATTCAAACTGCCCCCAACTTGAGTAGCGAAAGTGTCATCCACAGCTTTTGCAACAACTGCGAGGACTTGCTCTTTGTTCAGTCCCTCAGCTTTCAAAGCCTCAACAGCGAATAGAAGATGTTCATGGGGATCCATGCCTACCCCTACTTTGTTTTTTTCCACTCGCTTCCACTTTGCCAAGGGATTGGCCTTCCTCAAATGCAGCCCGTCCCAAGACTGGAGAGCTTTTTGATACGAAATTCCCAATATGTGGTGTGGTCGATGATGGAGCCAATGTCCCGGAGGCCAGATCGGTCACGGTTCTTTGAAGATCTTTTATCATTCTCATCAACTCAGAAGTAGTGGGTTCTCGGGTTTGAGATGATTGGGGTTCAGGTGCACCCATCATGCATAAGTCCATACTTTTCGGGATAAACACCTCAGGTTTGGGTAGATGGGCCGGGGTGATGTATATGCTGGGGTCATAGGTGGATGGCAGTATATGGATGAGATTGAAGTAGGAAGGAGATGTTTGGTCATTGGGGTCTGAAGGTGGAGCCATCGTCCGGTTGTCGATGAGATTTTGGACCTTATGACGAAGGCGGTAGCAACGGTCGGTGCCATGACCGCGCTGCTGATGGTACATATAGTACTTAGCGGGGTTATGTCTGGCTGGGAGTGGGTCGGGAAGAGGTTGAGGATCAAGGGGTTTGAGATGCCCTTTTTCCATCAGGAGTTTTAGTGCGCTAGTCAGGCTCATATGGAGGGGGGTGAAAAATCTACCCTGAGCTCGGATTGGCTATTTGTAGGTGGCCTTGGCAAAAGATTGACTATAATAGCTGTTGACTTTAGCCGGTTTGGAAACAGTTACCTTGACATTGGTACTCCCGACTGGGAGCCCTATGGCAACCTCAGTGGACCCATCCTCAATGTTGTGAATGGAGTTAAGGCCCTGTGCCCTTTTGAATTGCTTCTCAAGGTTCGCAACTTTCATTGCAGTTGGACTGAATTCATTGACATCAGAGGGATGAAGCCTCTCAGTAGGCTGCACTAGGGGTGTGGAAACTCGAGCTTGAGTCAACCTTTCTCGGGGATCTGGACCCTGCAAATCTTCAGCTGGCAGAAGTGGGTTAAAGTTAATTTGGGGTCCGAAATTTGGATGTGGCGAATGCGAGATGGGCGTTGCGTTTCAGCACTGGTCTTATCCTGCATTGCAGTTCCCTAATTTAATGCTGTTATCATAGCCATAAATTCTTCTGAACCCTGTGCCATCACGGGTCTGCTAATGATGTGATTGGTGATTGTCGGATCAGATGAACAAATGAACCCTTGTCTGCCCCTCCTTTGCCTTACCACTGGCGAAGGAAAATTGGTTACCCTTGAACTGAATTTTTGACCTAGCAAAGTCTATCAACACGGATCCAATGTACCCGGGGGATATTGGAGCCTTCTGAAGCTATGGTTCCGAGACTACCTAGCAAAAGAGAAAACCGACAGCATCTCAGCCTAATTTCACCATAACCAATATGAGCAAAGCTGAATGAGTGTGCTCTCTACTGAATTCTGCCCAAATCTCTGTCCTGCAAACTGAGTCCCAAAATACTGAACCGGTGCCCGTAGGCCTGATGCCCGAACTTGCAAACTGATACATGCATTCCTGTAGAGACGCACTCTAAAGCACATAGCAAGCAAGTGAGAGCCAAAACACCCCTATATTGGGGTAGGGTTTCCCTGTCCTATTTTGTCAGGATCTAGGGTTTCACTACGCACGCAGAGGTTTCAAACAACCTATATCGGGTAAGCAACCTGTCCTAGTTTGGAATGGTCACTATGGATTTCGATATGCACTAGGTCGAATGGTCAAAAAGGGTGCCCCGGTAAAACCGGGGTTTGTGTTCCCATACTGGCAGAGCCCACAACCGGTCAGCCTTATGGTCATGCCTTGACAAGACAAGCCTCCGGCAAACCGTTCAGGAATTGCAGATGGCAAACACGGTGTCCTAGGCGCACCAATGCAAATGCAATGCAAAAAAACACACAAATGTAGTCAAAACCAGATATCATGAGTTCAAGTCAAGTTTTCTAAATCCCCAGCAGAGTCGCCAGAAACTGTAGACGTCCCCGAACGCCCCGGGAGGGTTAAGTCCCGTTCCGTTTATATTGGGGTCACTACAGTTCAAGGACTCAAATGTCACGCGTCTTAATCTTGAACCAAAGAGTCCAAATCCGGCAAATCGTTTTGAGAAAACTGATTTTTGAAAGAAGTGCCAAACGTGGGCTTTTGCGGAATCTGAGTCGCCACCTAAATATTTTTTAATGGGAAATTTAGGAAACCCTGACTCGGTGCCAAAGGCCACGTGTCCGTCATCACCAAAGTTGCCTCGGCTCGGGAACTTGGGTACGATTGGGAAAGGTCATTTCGTGAGCACCCCCGCTCGCCCTGTCAAAGACCGGCCTCTACTAACCATGATATCTGATTTTGAAAACATTGTGGGTTCTTATTCCGGTTATTAGCCTAGGTTACTATGTGATGCGCACAGCATACAAGTATAGACCGGGTCGCCTGAATTGGGACAAAACATTTCATGTCCATTTTTGAAAGATGGTTTGCTACCCGCAGGTAGGCTTAAAATGCAGATTTTGCCATCCTCGGGTGGGCTTAAAACACTTGATGAATTGTTCCAATCCAAATAACCCAACCTCCACCCACAGGTATTCAAGGCAGTTATATCACATAAGCAGTTAGCCTCATGGTAAGCATGCTATCATGGCAGTCACTCACACGCATGCAAGGATGCTAAAGCAAAAAAAAACTCACCGAGTACTCCAAGCCAAAACAGAAACTATATTAGAAATCATGCATGATCCTAAGTATACATAAATGCCTAATGCAATACATGCAAAAATGCAAACTATAGCAGGCTCGACTATTTTAAACATGGCATATGGAATGCTACAGCTAACATGTATTCAACTTGGAATTGAAATACAAATGCAGTTAGTATGATGCGCCAAGCCCGGTGCATGTAAGACAAATGAATGAATGCAAACATGCTATCATACCGTATGCTACTTGAAATATGCCCTAATCTAACCATCATAAGCAGGTAAATAAAAGGGAAAAAAGACGTGGGATTGGAAGACATACATCACACTCACCCACACTTATTACAATTTTTCCCTCGCACAGAGGGTCCGAATAAATATACAGTCCCGAATAAAAGAATAGTACAGTCTAAATAATACAGTCCAAATAATGTACAAATTTCTAATTAATTAACAAATTAACTAAGAAAGCTGTAAAACTGGCATGCAAGCCAAGAACTGCCTTGATTCCGCTCCGGGTGATGAATGATGCATGTTCGGGTTGCCTTTTTGCGAAAATCCATGACGATGCCCCAATTAGCCTCTGTTTGCACCTGTTCTTGAAATGCGTGCCAAGCTCCGAAAAGTTACTGATTCTTTATTTTGCTGCAACAGAGAGTAGGAAAGGGGCATGGCAATGTATTTTCACAGATGTATGCATGTCTTGATTCTTGTGCCACCAATCACGCATATCGATGCATGATGGCCGAGGAGTCAAATTGCACAACTCAATATGAAATGAATGCATATGAAAATACAACAAAACCTAACTCCATCATGGATAATCCGGAATTAATGGGTGGTAGGGAATTAAGACACGTTAAAGTCACTCGGTCTGAACGTACCTCGTTTTCCGTGCTCGGGCTAACTCCTATCCCGAACACGATGCAATATGCATGATATGAATGAAATGCAACTAAGATACAACCTAACATGTGAAAGGCTATGAAATGGCATACACGATGCACGAGAAAATATGGCATACACAATGTACTAACATACAACCTAGCATACACAATGCTGTGGAATGAAATGGTATACACAATGCAGTATGGACTTATACTAACATGAGTGGACCTCGGCCACACTCACATAGGAGGCCATTAGATGAAAATGAGACAACTCGAGATGCGTGCATGCGTGCATGCAAACTGAGAACCGAACCTACGGCACGGAATGTCACTCTAACAAGACATGGCAAAACAAAAAAAAAATGGCATACTATCATGCAAAAATCAGAGGTAAAATGAGATGCAAAACAGCCCGAAATCCGGTAAAATGAAACCCGATGCATGAAACGAGTCCCGAAACACGGGTTTTGGCGCATGAAATGGCCTATAACTATACAATGCATACATAATTTGAATATGAAATGTAAATACAGAAGCAAGGCAGCCCCGAGACAAGAATTTTTACAGTTTAGAGTGAGGCCAAACAGTGGGCCCAGGTAAGGCTAAATTAGCATACAAAAATGGCTCCGCAAGGGAGGTAATGAAGCAAGTCACAAATGATGGCCCCAAACAGAGAAGGGGCCTTCTACAATATTGAAGAGGGGCCAAAAATATGATGTATTACAGTTTATGACAAACTCCAAAAACAGATACAAGTATGCTCAAAATGCTATGCAAGAAATAGGCCAACAAAGGGGCAAAGAAGCAAGTGGTGCATGGAGGTCTCAAAAAAGTGAGGGCCCTTCAACAATGTTTAAGAGAGACCAAAAATAAGGAATTTTACGGTTGATGGCCGAGCTCAAAACAGTGTACAAATAGGCTCAAAATATCATGCAAAATGAGGCCACCAAAAGGGCTATAACATGAAGTGTACAAAGAGTGCCTCAAAAAGCCATAGACCCTTAATGAGACATGAAGAGGGGGTCAAAATATGGCCATTTTCAGTTCGGACCAAGGTCCAAAAACAGAATCTCAATAAGCTAATAAATCATGCAAAAATGGGGACCAAAGAGGGGTACAATGGCAAGGGGTACATGGAGGTCCCAAACAGTGGTGAGCCCTTCTTCAATGTTGAATAAGGGCTCAAAATAATCTTAGTTACAATTTATATCATGCCTCAAAACAGATTACACATAGGCCAAAAATACTATGCAAGATAATGGCATACAAAGGGATATTGAAGCAAGTGTAAAATGGGGGTCCCAAACAAGGTAAGACCCTTAATGAAATAGAAAAATGAGCTCAAAAAAATGACATTTTCAGTTATATCCAGAGCTCAAAACAGTAAGCAAAGAGGGCTAAGAAATGGTACAAAAATGAGCTATAAAAGGGGGAAGTGATGCTTACCCTTGAAGACCAAGCCTTGGCTGCCTCTTGGACTGAAAAATGGTGCCTCCTAGCCTCTAAGAAGACCTCCAAGTTTCTGGAAATGGAAGTGGTAGTGTGGTGCTAGGTGGTGGTGTGAAAAAGGGGTAGAACTTGGTTGTTTTTGAGGGTTAAAGAAGGAGATGGAGGGAGGTATGTATATGCAAGCTCAAAGCAATTTTTCCAACCCTTTTCACCAGTGCTGGAGGCTGGTTATATGGCCAAGAGAGGGGGAGAAAATGAGGGAAAAAAGGGGGGGAAAACAAGCCAAGTTTCCCCCCAAAAGTTGTTCCCCCCGGATACAGATTTTTTGGGGGAAAAAAGTATTCAATTGTAATGTACTCACCCTGAGGAGCAAGGCCGGCTAGGTTTTGGAGCTGCAGGTGGCTGGCCGGCCAGGGGTCAAAAAGGCCTAGGTGAATTAATGGCCGGCCACTACAAATTGGTGTCCTCCCAGATGCGCTCAACACAACCCTGTGGTCCAAAATTGGAGGAAGTGAAACAGGAGAGAGAACAAGCCATTTTTCAATGGGGTTCAAAAGGTTCAAATGGAATTACTGGTAGGCCATGTGATATTTGTGTCCTCCCAAATGTATACAACACAAATATATGGTTTTGAGCTAAAGAAAGTGGCCTTAGGGTGGTTAACATTGGCTTTGAAGTGAGAAAAATGGGCGTCGGAGGGCGATGAAGGAATATAACTGGTCGTTGAAACAATTATTGGCCTCCCTCCCTTCTATGACCTTCCTGGTGATGAATTAGAGGTCCCTGCCAAAAATGAACGAAAACCGATGCGAAATGAAGGTTCGGGGCCCAAAACGCGCAGTCCGAGGCCCCGAAAACCGACTGTTAGGCATCGGGAGTGGTGTTCGACCATGAAGCTGGTCTCTCGGACCTCAGAGTCCCTCAAAAGGGAGTAAATAAGATGCATGCCAAAAATCAGGGCAAACGGAGGTGGTTAGGCGGTCCGAATCGAGGCACATGGCTGACTTTGGCTTTGAAAAAGGCTCGAAATGGGTAAAATGGCCTACGGCCACAAAATGTAGCCCACGGCCACTGAGAGATGGTCTACTAGACCCCTCTCTCTCTGTGAAAAGAAACAGAGAAAATCGAGTCTGGTTCGTAAACCGATGCAAGGCACAGAAACAGTTCGGAAGTCCGGAGGCAAGGCTCACGACCGAGACTCTGAGACTTCTGAACGAGCACAATATGCAACATCACCGAGCGCTCAATCGGTGACGTCTGAGTCTTAAGGTCGGTAAAAAATGGGGTGTCTACAACTTATTTCTCAAAGTGGATTGGGGTTTTTTGTTTGGGGTTTCTGTTAATTGGGGTTTTCTGTTTTCAATGCTATCTAATTTTGGGTTTGGAGATAAGTGGATCAAGTGGATTAATGAGTGCGTAACAACTGCAAGGCTTTCAGTGCTTGTGAATGGAACTCCTACAGAAGAGTTTAGCCCACAGAGAGGTCTAAGACAAGGGGATCCTCTGTCCCCTTTTCTGTTTAATATAACAGCTGAAGGTCTACATATGTTATTGAGCCGAGCCTCTCAGTTAGATCTAATCAAAGGTGTTAAGATAGGCCATGATGGTGTGTTGTTAACTCATTTCCAGTTTGCAGACGATTCATTATTATTCTGTGAAGCTGAGGTGGATGAAGTGAGGAAGTTGAAAAGGGTGCTAAGGTGCTTTGAAATTATGTCTGGCCTGAAAATAAACTTCCATAAGAGTGTTGTTTGCGATGTGGGTGTGTCTAAGGAGATGTTAGATGGTTTTGCTACAGTATTGAACTGTAAATCTAAGTCATTACCTCTAAAGTACCTTGGGATGTCATTAGGAGCTAATCCTAGAAAGAAAGTTACATGGAAACCAGTGGTGGAGAAAGTCAAAAGCAAGCTGGCTGGTTGGAAGAGGAAGTTGTTGTCTTTCGCAGGGAGGTTAACACTTGTAAAATCAATAACTTCAGTATTGCCAGTGTACTACTTATCTTTGTTTAAGATGCTTGAAGGGGTAGCCAGAGAGTTGGAGAAGATTCAAGCTACATTCTTATGGGGTGGGTCTGAACTAGTAAAGAAAATCCATATGATCAAGTAGGAGGATTTGTCAAAAAGGGTGGAGAAAGGTGGCTTGGGTATCAGGAAAATAAGAGATGTAAACAAGTGTTTGTTAATTAAATGGTGGTGGAAGTTTGGTAGTGAAGAGAATGCTTTGTGGAAGAGAGTAATTTGTAGCAGATATAAGATGGAGGTTGATGGCTGGATTCCATCCTTAATTTCATCTAGCAACCACTCGGCAGTATGGAAAGGGATTATTTCTGTAGCTGAACAGTGCAGTAGCCTAAAGGAGTTCTATTTGAGTAACTTTTAGTTGAAGGTTGGGGATGGGAGGAGGATTAGGTTTTGGTTTGATACTTGGTGTTAGTCTGTCTGTTTGAAGGATGGGTTTCCAATCTTGTATAGGTTGTCTTTGGAAAAAAAGGAATCCTTAAGAGTCTTGGCTGATAAGAAAAGTACAGTGGGTGGCTGGTCCTTCGAATTTAGAAGGGAGTTATATGAGTGGGAGGAGCAGGAGCTGGCTAGGCTTCTTGATTATCTACTGGGGGCTCCTGCAGTATGTCCAGAGTGTGTTGATCGACCTACATGGTTAGTATTATCTTCTGGGGTGCTAACAGCAGCAGATTTATATAGGTGGGGTGTGGATAATGCAGGTGCAACCACGAGTATTACCAAATTGATTTGGCTCAAGTACATCCCTCTTAAGGTGCAGGTCTTTGGTTGGTTTGCGTGGAAAAAAAGAATTAAGACTAAGGAATTTTTGCAAAAAGTGGGGGTGACCAACCCCATTGCTTCCATAGCATGTGTGTTCTGTGGCAGTGGCAGTGAATCAGTGAACCATGTCTTAATTTGGTGCCCCTTTGTATAGAGGGTTTGGGCTGGTATGTTGGATTGGTAGGATGTCCAAGCTGCTATTCCAGGATCTGTGGAGAGTCTACTGCTATGGTGGGCAGGGGGAAGTTAAAGAAGAAAGAAAGGAAGATCTGGAGGGTAATTCCATTGGCTGTGATATGGTCTATTTGGAAGTGCATGAATGAATGTGTGTTTAGAGCAACTCCCCCAAATCTGGGGGACCTATGTGACTTAATTAAATATAGGATTGCTTTTTGGTTAAAACCAGTTTTCAGTGACTTTAATTTTTCAGTACAGGATTTTGTTTTTAATCTGAGGCAGATCAGGAAGTGCTTGGGAGAGTCTGCTATACTTACATAGTGCTGGTAGGTATGCTGGTGTAACAAGCCCGCGAGGGACCTCGCTACAGTTCGGACTCGATTTTGTTGCGGTTCCAAATCTCGAACCAAAGAGTCCAAATCCGGCAAATCGTTTTGAAGAAAAACAGATTTTTTGAAAGAAGTGCCAAATATGGACTGCTTTGCCAGATAACAGAGTCGCCACCTAAATATTTTTAAAATGGGAAATTTAGGAAACCCTAACTCGGTGCCAAAGGCCACATGTCCGTCATCACCAAAGTTGGCTCGGGAACTTGGGTACGATTGGGGAAGGTCACATCGTGAGCACCCCCGCTCGCCCGGTCAAAGACCGGCCTCTACTAACCATGATATCTGTTTTTGAAAACATTGTGAGTTCTTATTCTAGTTATTAGCCTAGGTTACTATGTGATGCACACAGCATACAAGTATAGACTGAATCGCCTGAATTGGAACTGAACATTTCATGTTTGTTTGTTTGAAAATGGTTTGATGGTGCTACCCGCAAGTAGGCTAAGACGCGGATTTGCCACCCTCGGGTGGGCTTAGAAAATATGATTTTGCCACAATCTAGTGGGCTTAAAACAAACAGTCAATGTATTGTCCCAATTCAGATAACTCAACCTCCACCCACAGGCATTCAAGGCAGTTATATCACATAAGCACATAGCCTCATAGTAAGCATGCTATCATGGCAACACTCACACGCATGCAAGGATGCTAAAGCATAAAACTCACCGAGTACTCCAAGCCAAAACAAAAGCGATTAGGAATCATGCATGATCCTAAATACAGAATTGCCTAATGCAACACATGCAAAGTTGCAAACTATAGCGAGCTTGGCTATTCTAAATATGGCATATGAGATGCAACTATCAAGTACTCAACTTGGAATTGAAATACGATGCAATTTGTATGATCGCCGAGCAGTGCGTGCAAAAGCAGATGAATGATGCAAACATCTTTGTCATCTTGTTATGCTAATTGAAATATGCCCTATATCTAACCATAAATGGCGAGGTAAATAAAGGGAGAAAGAAATGGGGTTGGAAGACATACATCACACTCACACATCCTTATTACAACATTGCCCTCGCATAGGGTCGAATAAATAATATCTGAGACGAATAAAAGAATATTACGATCAAAATATACAATCGAATAAATATACAATTTCCTAATTAATTTACAAATTAACTAAGAAAATCAGAAATGGCGCAAAGGGGTCAGCCTCAATTCGATGAATGATGCATGTTGAAACGCTTTGGTCTTTGAAATCCTTTGGGATGCCCCAATTAGCCTCTGTTTGCAATATTTCTCGAAATCGTGCGGATCAAGACTTACCGATTCTTGATTTTGATTTCTTTGCGAGAGAAGCGGAAAAGGGCATAGCAATGTATTTCACAAATATATGCATGCCTCGATCCTCGTGCCACCAATCACACATACCGATGCATGATGGCCGAGGAGTCGGATTGCACAACTCAATATAGGATGAATGCATATGAATGCTACAAAACCTAACTCCATCATGGATAATCCGGATTCGGTGACTTGGGAATTGAGACGTTCGTCACTCGGTCTGAACGCACCTCGTTTCCGTGCGAGACTAACGCCTATCCCGAACACGATGCAATATGCATGGTATGCATGAAATGTAGCTAACATGTGATCTAGCATGCACAATGCTATGAAAATGAGATGCCTCGAAATACGTGCACACGGGCACGCAATACGAGGAAATGCATGAATGCAATCTAAGATACAATCTAGTATGCACAATTCGGATGAAAATGAAGATGCCTCGAAAAACGTGCACGCGGGCATGCAAACCGAGGCCATGACGTGAGACGCAAATCGGATAAAACCGAAGTGCCTCAAAATGCGTGCACACGGGCACGCAAACCGAGGCGATGATGAAATGGAAATCGGATAAAACCGAAGTGCCTCGAAATGCATGCCCACGGGCACGTAAACCGAGGCAATGATGAAATGCAAATCGGATAAAACCGAAGTGCCTCGAAATGCGTGCACACGGGTACGCAAACCGAGGCAATGATGAAATGGAAATCGAATAAAACTGAAGTGCCTCGAAATGCGTGCCCACGGGCACGTAAACCGAGGCAATGATGAAATACAAATCAGATAAAATTGAAGTGCCTCGAAATGCGTGCACACGGGCACGCAAACCGAGGCAATGATGAAATGAAAATCGGATAAAACCGAAGTGCCTCGAAATGCGTGCACACGGGCACGCAAACCGAGGCGGTGATGTACAGGCATGAAAAATGTAGATCGGGCTTACACTAACATGAGAGGACCTCAGCCGCACTCACATAAGATGCCGATGAATGAATGAAAGCGAGTGCCTCGAAGTGCACGCAAACCGAGGCAATGCACTAAAGCATGAAATGACATGGAAAATGATATGCAAGCATGCAAACCAAATTTCAGCAGCTAAATGAAGGGGAAAACAGCCCCGAAATGGTACGAAATGACGATCAATGCATGAAATCATCCCGAAATGTGATTTTAAGTGCCCAAAAAGGCCTACGGCTATGCTAAACATGCAAAATTGGCACATGAAAGCAAGAACAGTGGCAAGGAAGCCCCACAAATGGCATCTTTTCAGTACAAAACATGGCCAAATTGTGAGCATAGATGTGGCAACGATGGCATGCAAAAATGGGGAAAAGAGGGGATTTATTAAGCAAGTAGTATATAGAAAATTCAAACCACAAAATTTCCTTCTACAACTTTGAAGAGGAGCCCAAAATATGCATATTTTCAGTGAATGACAACTCAAAAATCAGTATGTAGACAGGCTCAAAATAGCATGCAATATAATGAGCTAACAAGGGCTATAAAGAGAGGTACCATAAGCAATGACCAAAAAACTTAAGACCCTTAATAAAACTTTAAGAATAGACCAAAACAAGACACTTTATAAGCCTGATGGAGGCTGAAAACAGAAGCTAAGCCGGCCTAACAAAGCATGCAATTTTACGGAAAAATGGAGGAATACAAAGGAAGTGCCAAAAGAAATCACCAAATGGTTTAAGATCCTTAATAAAGAATGAAGTATAGACCAAAATAAGGCACTTTCTAAGCCTGATGAAGGCTGAAAACAGAATCATGATAAGCTTAAAGAAGCATGTAACATAGGAATAGAACATGAATTCAAAGCAAGTGGCATGTAGAGCAAGAAAACCAGGTTGAGCCCTTCTTCAAGGTTGAAGAGGGGCTCAAAATAAGCACAATATCAGTATGTTGAATGCTCCAACTCAGATCACAAATAGGCCAAATAAATCATGCAATTTTACGGTAAATGGAAGAATTTCAAAGGAAGTGCATGATAGAGAGGCCAAACATGGTTGAGCCCTTCTTCAATGTTGAAGAGGGGCTCAAAATAGGCCCACTCACAGTTTATATCAGGCTCGAAATCAGATCACTCATAAGCTAAAGAAAGCATGCAAAATAATGGCATTCCAAGAGGTATTGAAAAAAGTGCATCATAGAGGGCTCAAACAGGGTTGAGCCCTTAAACAAACATGTAGAATAGCTCAAAATAAGGCCCCTTTCAGTTAGGGCCGGATCTCAAAACAGTGAGAAAATAGGGTAGAAAATTGAAGCAAAAATAAGCTAGAAAAAGGGAAATGAAGACTTACCCTTGAAGACAAGTCTTTTGCTACCTCTTGGCTTGAAAAATGTCACCTCCTAGCTGCTGGAAATCAACTCCAAGTGTTGGAAATAGGGTGGTGATGGTGGTGCTTGGTGTTGATGAACAAATTATGCAAGAAAAATAACCTTTGAGCTTTTAAATGGAGAGAAATGGAAGGTGAAAGCTATGGATCTCTCTCGAATGTCCCTCAAAAATGTCTCCCCCTTTAAACATGAAGCCAAAACCTCTCCTTTTTGAGGAAAAATGCATCCAAAATATCTAAAGTGCATCCAAAATATCTAAAGTGCATCAAAATATCTAAAAAGCAACTCTCTAATCCTCCATACACTTGTATGGAGGATTGGCCAATTGGAAAATGAGCTAGCACAGCTGGAATACACTGAGGGAGCAAGAAATGGTCGGCCAACTCACAAGGGCAAAATGGTCATTTCACAAAAGGGGTGGCTGGCCAGCTAGATAAACAAAACTGCCGAGAAGACCACTGGCTGTTGGGTGCTAGGGAAGTCCAAAAATGTCCATTCAAGTGTCCAAATTGAAGCCCCGGAAGTTAGCTTTCCAATTCCGCAAACCTTACATCAAAATTCCTCCTGTAGAAAAAGTTATGCTAGTTTCCGTAAAGCCGCGCAGATTCAGTCCAACCGGACTTCAACCAACCATATCTCCTCCCCCCGGATTTGGACTTAGGAGATTCTTGAGAGAAAAATGAAGCCCCGGAAGTAAGCTTTCCAATGATGGTGGCCTCATATTTTAATTCCTCTTGTGCAAAGAGTTACGCTTGTTTCGGTAAAGCCGCGCAGACTTTTCTCCTTCCATTCATCTTTGAACCACTTTTGACCAAGCGGATAATGGGTTCTTTGAGACAATTGCTGGCCTTCCACCCTCCAAAGGATCTTCCTGGTGCTAAAAGCAAGGGCACCTGCCAAAATTACACATAGACTAATGCAAAAGCGAATGCTCGGGGCCAAAACCGCGGGGTCCGAAAATGGGTCAGCGAACCAAAAATGGCGTTGACCACGGCAGAAATGTCGAGGCCCCAGTGTCCCTCGGAATGATAAAACCGAGGTACCGCCAAAATTAAACAAAAATCGATGCAAAATGAAAGCTCGGGGCCAAACCGCGAGGTTGAGGTCCCAAAATGGGCCGTGAGTACCGAAGTGGCGTCTGACCACAGTGGGCATCGAAGGCCCCAAGTGTTCCTCGAACGATAAAACAGAGGCACTTGCCAAAAATCGGAGAAATCGGAGATGGTTGGGCGGTCGAACGAGGCACTACCGACGGCGGTCCCAAACCGGAACCGGGCTCGAAATGGGCAAAATGGCCTCTGACCACGAAATGTAGCGCGACGGCCACCGAGAGATAGTCTCGGGACCACTCCCCTCAGAAAGAAAACAGAGAAAACCGAGTCTGGTTCGCAAACCGAGACAAGGCACAGAAGAGAATTCGGAAGCCCGGAGGCAAGGCGCGCGGCCGCGACTCTGAGACTTCTGAACGAGCACAGTATGCAACATCACCGAGCGCTCAATCGGTGACGTCTGAGTCTTAAGGTCGGTCAAAAATGGGGTGTCTACAGCTGGGTTGTTACTCTGGAGTTGTGTTGTTTTTGTTATTGTGGTGGCTGTTCTGCTCTGTTGGTGAAGGTGGTGTATGCTATTCTGTTATGGTGTATGTTGTTCTGCTCTGTGGGTGTATGCTGTTCCTATCTGTGTTTGATGCTGGTCTTATCTGTGGTCGCCTAGTGTGGGAGACTTCCTTCTGGTTTGGAGTTGCTTAGTAAATTAGTCTGGGTGAAGTTGGTCTGATGTGGAGGTGCTGGTTAGGTCTGTTAGCTTTTATTATGCTCAGCAATGCAGTTGGGTGATGTGCCTTGGTCTACAGTGGAGTTTAGTACTAAACTGAGGCAAGTTATGAGGTGTTTGGGTGGGATAGTTGGTTAGTGTTGTACTGCTGTGGTCTGTCTTTGCTGTTGGGGCTGTAGTGTTTTTGCTGTGCTAGCTTGGGTAATATCTGCCTTCTTTTGCTTAAATTATGAGGTGGATTATTGGTGTGTGCTGTTGTAGCTCTGAATTTGTGTGCTGCTGAATATCTGAGGCAGGTGTACAGATGTGTGTATTGAAGTTTTTGGTGTTGAAACTTTGAAGGGTGGCTCATGTAATGTGAAGCTCTATATCTTTGTGGTGTAGTTCTGCTGTTGCTCTGAAGGGTAGTGGTTTCTGACCCAAGGACAGAGGTGTAGTCATTTGGTCCTAGGGGAGTTGTGTCAAGTGCTGTGTAGGCTGGGTCTTGGTGATTTCATCCAGCTTTGCATCTGTGCAAATTTGAAGCATAACTGTTGTGGATTCAAGGAAGGGGTGCCACATGTTGTGTAGTCTGCTAGCTCTGGGGTCTGATCTGTAAATGTTGTGTACCCTGATGCCTAGCTTTGGTGACTGATTTGAATTTGCTCTGTTTCTCTTATCTGCAATTTGGGTGTAGCTCGGTTGACCTGCTATTTTGGTTACTTTCATCAATAAAGATTTTCTTTGCTGATAAAAAAGAAAAAGAAAAAGAAAAGACAGCACACATCAGTAAAACAGAGTTAAGGCAAAGAGACAACCACTGCAACATTAGCAAGACAACCAAAACCAGTGCAAAAACATCAGTAGGAACCAGCAGACACACCAGCAAGACAGATGCCAACACATCAGACAGAGCATAGAAAACTAATTAATAAGACCAAACAAAGCACCAGATTGAAACCATAACTTTCAACCTCTATTCCTGATACAATACTTCACCTGTGGCAAATTAGAGACCAAATCATGAATAGAAAAGTCCACTTGAATGTGTGATGCTTTAAGCTACATTGCAACTCTAACCTTTACTAATTCACACAGAGCTTCCAAGTTTGGTTGAGAACCGTTAAAAACACAGTCATTTCTATGCTTCCATGTGGATCAGAGAGTGGCCAAAGGTATAACCATCCAAATTTTCTTCTCCAGCTTCTGCATTCTACATCCAAACCACCATTGCAATAAACCTTGCACTGGACCTAGTAGCACCCACTGCAATCCCCACCAGTGTATAATGTCAGACCAAAGCAGCCACACAAAGGGATAGAAAAGCAGAATATGTTCCGCTGTTTCAACCTCATTATGGCAAAACACACAGCCAAGGTTTGTACTTCTTGTGAGGATTCCAATTCTATGGGGGAAAAAAAAGGTTTTAACCTTAACAAGCTAAGCCAAGCCAACCACCCAAAGAATTGCACTTTTGGGGGCGCAAAGTTGTTCCAAATTGAAGCAATCACTGGAATTGCAGGTCCCATGGATGATTCAGTCCATTTATAAACTAATGAAACAGAAAAGAGTTTAGATGGGTCTGCACACCAATGAAGCTCATCAGGTCTGGTACTACACAGTGTTGGTGCAGTACTAAGAAGATTGAATAATCTATAGGCTTCTGCCTCCTCCCAAGCCATCAGAGATATTCTAAATCCCAAATTCCATCCACCATCCTCTGCTCTTCTTTCAAAAAACACACTAACTACACCATTTTTATCATTAGATAATAAGAAAAGCCTTAGGAATTCATCCATTAAGCAGACATTACCCACCCATTTGTCCCTCCAGAAAAGGATTCTTCTCCCATCCCCCAGAACTAGCTAAGAATTATTAATATAAAATTGATGCAGCTCTGTATTGGATAAAACAACATGTACTATATCAGTCCATAGCTTTGATTCTTTACCAATTAGTTTTGGGAACCATCTTCCATCCACTGGCACATATTTCGCACAAATCACTTCTTTCCAAAGTGACATTCTCAACGCCAAATCTCCACCACCATTTTAATAATAGATAGTGATTCAAGGTTTTAATCCTCTTCACACCTAACCCACCTATATTCTTATCTTTAATAATCACCTCTCACCGGACCATTTGAACTTTTTTTCTCAAATCAGAGCCACCCCAAAGGAAAGTGGATTGCAATCTCTCCATCTCCTTAGCCACTCCAGCCGGAATTCTAAACAAGGATAAATAATGTATAGGTAGAGAGGACATAACATATTTGATCAGAGTTAGGTGCCCGGCAAATGATAACAACCTTCTCTTCCATGTGGACAATTTCTGTTTAAACTTGTCAAGGACGGGTTTCCAAGTACTCCTCCTACTGGGGTTTGTCCCCAAAGGAAGCCCCAAGTATTTGAGAGGCACCTTTTACTGAAGATAGTTTAATAAAGAAGCAAACTCTTGCACCAAAGCCTTTTCCACCCTAACACCACATAGGACACTCTTATGGTAATTGATTTTCAGACCTGAAGCAATCTCGAAACATTTTAGAATTCTTTTATTGTTGGTCACCTCCACCCTATCCGCATTACAAAACAAAATCATGTCATCCGCGAATTGCAAATAAGTGACTCTTAGGCCATTAGAACCCACCACTGCACCTTGGATTAGGCCCAACTCCTTGGCTCTGCTCAGTAAAATATTAAGACCCTCTACCACAATGTTGAATAAGAATGGTGACAACGGATCTCCTTGTCGAAGACCTCTTTGAGGACGAAACTCAAGTGTTGATGATCCATTTACCAGGACAGAGATCTTAGCAGAGGAAACACAAGTTTTCATCCAGTTAACCCACCTAATTCCAAAGCCAAACTTCGATAGTAAATCAAACAAAAACTCCCAGGTGATAAAGTCATAGGCCTTTTCAAAGTCCAACTTAAGCACCAAACCTTTTCGGTTAGAACGTTTTCCCCCATCTACTATTTCATTAGCTATTAAAATGCTATCTAAAATGTTTATTCCCTCCAAAAAAGCTGACCATGCCTCACTAATAATCTTGGGCATCACCTTTTTCATTTTGTTTGCTAACATCTTAGCTAAAATTTTGTACAAGGAGCCAATCAAGCTAATGGGCCTATATTTATTCAAGCAGGAAGGACTTAAAACTTTTGGAATGAGGGCTATGAAAGAACTATTAATTCCACCAACCAAACTAGCATTATGATGGAACTCTCTCATAAACTGTAACACATCAACCCGCACAGTTTGCCAACATTTCTTAAAGAAGGACATGTTAAAGCCATCAGGCCTAGGGGCCTTATTACCATCACAACTCTTTAAACATATCTTCTCCTCTGTAAATTCTGCCTCCAATTGTGCCACAACTTGATCTCTACCTATGCTCTTGAAAGGGCCAGACAGTTTGGGTCTGACTTTCCAAACTTCCGAAAATAGCCTTGTAAAATGGGCCTGAACTGTATCCCTAATTTCCAAAAGCTCCTCAAGAACTAGACCATTCATTGCTATTGAACACAGAGAATTCCTGCTATTTCTACTATATGCCATAATATGAAAGAACTTGGTATTTTTGTCCCCTTTAGTTGTCCAATTCACTCGAGATTTTTGTAGCCAAATCCATTCCAACATTTTACTTAACCTCCAAACTTCGCCCCTCACTTCCTTTCTTATAATCAATTCTGTATTAGATTATGGTCTCTCAGCTAACAAGTCCAGATTATGAGCCTCATTTTCCACACTTTTCAGTTTCAATTCAATCCTACCAAACACCTTCACATTCCATTGCTTGAGGGCCTATTTCAACGCCTTAAACTTCATAAGACACTTGTACCCTGCCCAACTTTCCATACCAAGTTCTGACCAGCGTTGCTGAACAAAGGAAAGGAATTTTGGATGTAAAAACCAGGCGTTAAGAAACCTAAAAGGTTTAGGGCCCCAGTCCCTATCATCCTCCATTAAAATAATAGGGCAGTGACCAGACAACAATCTAGGAAGTCCCCATAATTTGAAAGAAAAATTCTGTACCCACTCATGATTCAGCAAAAATCTATTAATTCTGCTTCATTTCTTCCTTACTTGAGAATTACACCATGTAAACTTCCTTCCTAACATAGGCATATCTATCAACTCTAGTTGATCAATCATAGTATTCAAGTCCCTCATTCCTTTATCCCTTCTTGAACACCATATTCTTTCTGAAATGCTCCTAATTTCATTAAAATCACCCCCCAGACACCATGGCCCCAGAAAACTAGATTTTAACCTTACTAAAGAGTCCCACATCTCTTTCCTTTTAACTATCTCATTAGGACCATAAACATTAATGATAACACAATCAAAACTGGAGAATAATGTACCTGATAATAAGATGAAATTTTTGGAACTACAACAAGCCTTCAATTGAAACACCTCTGGGTTCCAAATACGTAATAGTCCTCCAGCTTGGCCAATCGCATCTGCTCCCATGAAATCAAAAAGATCCCCAGGCCGCAAAGACCTAACCAAGTCAGAATCCACTGTTGTCTTCTTAGTTTCTTGAAGTAACACAATATCCACTTTTCTCTCTATAAGGCTTTTCTTAATCCTTCTTATTTTTTTAGGTCTTCTAGTTCCTCTCATATTCCATGATCGTATCTTCATGAGTATAAAAATCACTCTTGATCAGCTGGGTATGAAAATCTAACTTGCCTCTCCTTCTTTCTTCCTTACTCTCTGTTGATCTTGAGCTTTCAGATCCTCTAACTTGCTCAGCACCTCCTCTTCTTTACCTTCACAGTCTAGGCCCAGAGCTTTACCTATTTGTAAAGATGCCTTTGCCTCCGATAACACTCTTCGTCCTCTACTATTTCCATTTGCCATGGATAGTGAAATGGCAGCTATAGCTGACCTAAAAATAGCTTATTTCCTCAAGTTTAGTGATGTTGCCCCCAATCTCTTGGTGATCCTGAACTTTCCCTTTGTGTGCTTTTTCAACAACTGTGTTCTTAGTGCTAATATTTCTTTGGTCTTCAGCTTCCACTTACTTGCTGGACATGAGGATACTTGTAAATTATAGGCTGAATACATAGAGAAGCCTTGCGGGTTGCTGTGATGACTCTGAACCAGCTCAACAGGTCTTTGGGCCAACCCATCAAGACCACCTTGTGAATTACCGTGTTGAAACTAAACCAGCCCAACAGGTCTTTGGGCCTATCCATCAAGGCCACCTCCCAATTGGGCCCAATTGAGATCCACTTCAAGTTGAATACCCAGCCGATTGCCTTCAGAACCACTCAACCTTTTGATAAACCCAGGGTTGTATATTTCAGCTTCTACCTTACGCCTGACTCCATCATCATCTTGCTCAGAGCTCAACCCTACCCTTGCCATTTTGCTTGCGCATATACCATCTTCTTCAGACCCATCCTTCATCATATCTGTTTTAGCGACAACAGAGACATCAGTCAATCTTTCATCCTCGTCTAGTTCATCTAAGCTAGCAGGTGAGACACTATTTCCCTCACCAGCCACCTCATCTCGTAGGTCTAATTTCTTGCCCATCTGGACCTCCACATCATCATCTTCTTCATCATGCTTGCTGTTTTTGTCTGTAAGCTGCTCATCTGCAATCGCTTCTGAAGTTGACTTCCTTGCCTTCTTCCATTCGGTGGATTGAGATGTACACTGATCAGATGGTGATATAGAGACTATTATTTGTTCCTTACAAACCCTCACTAGGTATAATGTACCATTACACACCAGATTTATAGTTTGATTGATAGAGTCCATGCTTGTCGTGGCTATCTTTACCTTACCACAATGAAGCGAATTAAGCTGAAGAGTATCCTCATCAATGGTCAGCACTACTCCCCAAGTGTTCCTAATACTACTAAATGTTTTAAAACTCCATAAGTTCAACGGAACACCATAGCAACTAAACTAGACATATCTTTCTTGTTTAATAACCAACCCTTGGCGCCATTCTTGGACTGACTCACACTATACATTGAGCCAAACCTATATTCTCTGAAGTTTATCCTTCATATTTGCGATTGATTTGAAAGAGAGAACCATATCTCTGCCACCCCCCATCTGACCTTTACTTCTCCAAAGCCTTCCCTGACGATGTCCTCCTTAAAAGTATCTATTAATGATGATGCTTTTAACCTTACTACTACACTTTCATACAACCAACCATTACCTTCCTCATAAGCCTTGATGGTTCGGATTGCATTTGTGTGAACTCCTCTGCCCCTCACAACCTCAACAAAGGACCTGTTTCTTTGGTAGCCACCATTATACATGGTATTATCAGCTATGGCTTTTCTATTCTGTGGTGCTTGTTTCAATCTGGGCTGAGGACCAGACTCCTTGCCAAACTTTGCCATCTTGACTCTCAGTGCTCTATCATCATACCAAAGCCCCTGTGCCTTTTGTACTGCCATGTCTGCTGCTATAGAGCAATTGTATCTTACAAAGCCAAAGCGAGATCGTGTCATCTTTCGTCGCTTATTAGGAATGAAAGCATCCATAACTACCCCATAGTTAGAGAAAATAGTGTATAATCCTCTGGTCCCCATGGATTCCGGTAGTTTTTCCACAAAAATAAAATGTATAGATGTGCCTGCCTTACTGCTTCACACTCGCCGTTGTAGACACCCTATTTTTGACCGACCTTAAGACTCATACGTCACTGATTGAGCGCTTGGTGATGTCGCATATTGTGCTCGTTCTGAGGTTACGAAGTCTCGGCTGCGAGCCTTGCTTCCGGACTTCCGGACTCTTTTGTGCCTTGCCTCGGTTTGGGAACCAGGTCCCGTTTTCTCCGTTTTCTCTTCCCGAAGGGAGGGAGAAGTCTCGTAGATCATCTCTCAGTGGCCGTAGGCTATGTTTCGTGGTCATAGGCCATTTTTCCTGTTTGGAACCCAGTTTTCGGTTTTTCGGAGCCGTTGGCCGTGTGCCTCGGTTCGGGATCGCTTAACTACCTCCGTTTGCTCCGAATTTTGGCGTACACCTTATTTCCTCCCTTTTGAGGGACACTGTGTCCCGAGAGACCAACTTCGTGGTCGAGCGCCACCTTCAATGCTTAACAGTCAGTTTTCGGGGCCCCAAGCTGCGCGTTTTGTCCCCCGAACCTTCGTTTTACATCGGTTTGAGTTCATTTTTGGCGGAGACCTTATTTTCATTATTAGGAAGGGTGTAGAAGGGTGGGAGGCCAGAAATTTTTTTGAAGGCCAGCTTTATTCCTTCATCACTCTTTATCGCTCGTTTTCTTCACTAGAAAGCTGACTTTTTCCATTCCCGGGCCACTTTTTCTGACTTTCCTCCACACCATTGTGTTGTACACACTTGGGAGGCCACCAATATGTATAGGCTGGCCATAAACTCTTCTTGACCCTTTTGAACCCCTCTAAAAAGTTGGTTTTTCTCTCTCCTAGGTTACATTTCCTGGTTTTTCTCCACATAGCTGTGTTGTACACACATGGGAGGCCACCTTTTTAGGGTGGCCGGCCACTAACTGAGCTTGACCCTTTGACCTCGGCCCGGCCGGAGGTGGCTGACGGCCACTGAACCTCCTGAACCTGGCCGGCCATGTTCCTCTTTCCTGGTTGCTTACAGCTGTACCCTCTGTTTTTCCCAGACCCCTGCCCGGGGATCTGCTCTTTTAGGGGGGAAATTTGAATTTGATTTCCCCCCCTCCCATTTCCTCCACTCCTTCCTCTATAAAGCCAGCCCCCCTAGCTCCATTTTGAAGGGTTACAAAAATTGTTTGGAGCCTTTACATACAAGCCTCCATCTCTCTCTCCTTTAACCCTCCAAACCCTAAGCTTCTTGCACTATTTACCCTACAACCCACAGCACCACACCTCCACACTTCATTCCAGCCCTTTGAAGCTGATTTCCAGAGGTTGAGAGCTCACAAATTTGGTCCAAAAGTTGCTGAAGTTTGGTTCTACAAGGGTGAGTCTCCTTTCTCCATTTTCTAGTCTTTTCTTGCTCCATTTATAAGCTATATTTTCTTACATTTTTGGGCTCCGACCCAAACTAGAAATGGTCTTATTTTGAGCTCCCCTCCATGTTTGATCAAGGACCTCTTGTTGTTTGAGGTCTCCTACTATCTCTTGTCTCTCTATCCCTCTTTTAGGCCTATTTTTGCATGATATATTAGCCTTATTTTTGAGCATTTCTGGGCTCTGACCCAAACTGTAAAATGTTGTTTTTTGAGCCCCTCTTCAACTTTGTTGAAGGGATCTCCTCTGTTTGAGGCCATCTACTACCACTTGTCTCCTATCTCTCTTTGTAGGCCCATTTTTGCGTGATAGTTTAGCCCTACTTGTGCTTATTTTAGAGACTTAATATAAAATTTAAAGTACCTTTTTTTTAGCCCCTCTTCAACTTTGTTGAAGGGATCTTTACTATTTGGGGCCAGCTACTGTCCCTTGTCTCTAATCTCTCTTTTAGGTCCATTTTTGCATGATAGATTAGCCCTACTTGTGTTCATTTTTTAGAGTTGTCATAAACTGAAAAATATCTTTTTTTAATATCATCTTAAAGTTTGTTTAAGGTCTCATTTTTTTTTGAGGTCATATGCCTCCTTGTATGCTTGATTGTCTCTTATTTTGAGCCCTACACCTAAGCTCTTGTTGCATGGTTTGTTTGGCCATCTAGCCACTGAAATCTAGTGGATTTTTAGTGGCTAACACACTATTTTGAGCCTCCAAATCAGAGGAGGATGACCCCCTCTCTCCTTGACTTGTTTGATGGTCATTTTGGCCTTCCAAAGGGACCCCTCTTTGCATGCTTCTTAGCCACTTTTCAGGCCCAATTTGGTGAGTTTTGGAGCTATCATATTTGATTTTCAGAGTTTTTTGTGCCATGCTAAGTGTCCATCTTGTATGTGCTTAATAATCCCTTGCATAGCCCTCTAAAGGAGCTCATCATTTTTGCATGTGTTGACTTCATTTCAGTGGTTATTTGGGCATATTTTGGCATATTTTGTTCACTGATTTTGGCTGGTTTGGTGAGATTCCATATGCTTCATATACTTTCCATGTAAACCATGTTTGCTAGTCAAAATTGCATGCTATGTTAGGCCATCTTGCTAGCATCTTTTGGCCATGCTTTGAACTAGAAATGTTCATTTTTTGGGACTGCCTTGGTTTTGTCTTCATGCTTCATGATCAAATAATGCATGCTTTGTATAGTTATAGGTCGATGCATGTGTCTAGTTTTGTGTTTCGGGACTATTCCATGCATCGGGTGCCATGTTTCCATGTTTCGGGGCCATTTTGCATCACATTTCAGTGCTGGAACTTGCATGTTTGTATGCCATATTTCATGCCTTGTTAGAGTGGCATTTGTGCCTTAGGATCGGTCCTCGGTTTGCGTGCATGTGTGCACGCATCTCGAGTGTCTCATTTTCATCTCATGGCCGCTGATGTGAATGTGGCTGAGGTCCACTCATATTGGCGTAAGTCCATCATGCATCGCGTATGTCATTTCGGTTCATAGCGTTGTGTATGCTAGGTTGCATGTTAGAGCATCGTGTATGCCATGTTACATCGTGCATCGTGTATGCCATCTCATAGCATTGTGTATGCTAAGTTGTATATCAGTTGCATTCATGCATGTCATGCATATTGCATTGTGCTTGGGATTAGAGTTAGCCCGAGCATGGGAAACGAGGGACGTTTTGTACTCTGAGTGATGGAATGTGTCTCAATTCCCGGTCACCGACACTCCGGATTATCCATGATGGAGTCTCGGTCTTGTTGTGTTTATGTGTGCATTCATTTCACACTAAGTCGTGCAATTCGACTCCTCGGCCATCATGCATCGATATGCACGATTGGTGGCACGAGGATCGAAGACTACGCTCCCTGAAGAGTAGTCACGCATACATATGTGAAGATACATTGCCATGCCCCTTTCCTACTCTCTATTGCAGCAAATCAGAAACCAACAATCTTTTGGGGTTTCGCGCAACATTCTAGGCTTAATTGTAAACAGAGGCTAATTGGGGCATCGCAATGGATTTCTACGCCAAGCAACCCGGGCATGTATCATTCATCATTTGGAATAGAGCTGAGGCGGTCCATGGATTTGCGTGCCATTTATTGCTTTTCTAGATTAATTTGCTAATTAATTAGGATTTTGTACTTATTGGGACTGTATTATTTATTTGGGACTGTATATTATTTCAGACCCTCTGAGCGAGAGCACAACTGTAATAAGTGTGCATGCGTGTGATGTATGTCTTCCAACCCCACGTCTTTCTCGCTTTTATTTACCAGCTTACGATGGTTAGAATAGGGCATATTTCAATTAGCATACAGTATGATAGCATGTTTGCATGCACCAGGCTTGGCGCATCATAACTCACTGCATTGTATTTCAATTCCAAGTTGAATACATGTTAGCCGTAGCATTCCATATGCCATGTTTAGAGTAGCCAAGCCTGCTATAGTTGCATTTTTGCATGTGTTGCATTAGGCATTTCTGTATAGTTAGGATCATGCATGGATTTCTAACGTAGTTTCTGTTTTAGCTTGGAGTACTCGGTAAGTTTTTACTCTTTAGCATCCTTGCATGCGTGTGAGTGACTACCAGGATAGCATGCTTACCATGAGGCTATGTGCTTATGTGATATAACTGTCTGAGTGCCTGTGGGTGAAGGTTGGGTTATTTGGATTGGAACAATGCATTGACTGTGAGTTTTAAGCCCACTAGATAGTGGCAAAACCATCTTTTCTAAGCCCACCTGAGGGTGGCAAAATCTACATTTTAAGCCTACTTGCGAGTAGCAAACCATCTTTCAAAAAACAAACATGAAATGTTTTGTTCCAATTTAGGCGACCCGGCCTATACTTGTATGTTGTGCGCATCACATAGTAAATTTAGGCTAATAACCGGAATAAGAATGCATAATGTTTTCAAAACTAAATATTATGGTTAGTAGAGGCCGATCTTTGATTGGGCGAGCGGGGATGCTCACGAAGTGACCTTCCCCAATCATACCCAAGTTCCCGAGCCGAGGCAACTTTGGTGATGACGGACACGTGGCCTTAGGCACGAGTCAGGATTTCCTAAATTTCCCAAAAATAAAATATTTAGGTGGCGACTCTGTATCTGGCAAAGCAGTGGCAAAACCATCTTTTCTAAGCCCACTAGATAGTGGCAAAACCATCTTTTCTAAGCCCACCTGAGGGTGGCAAAATCTACATTTTAAGCCTACTTGCGAGTAGCAAACCATCTTTCAAAAAACAAACATGAAATGTTTTGTTCCAATTTAGGCGACCCGGCCTATACTTATATATTGTGCGCATCACATGGTAAATTTAGGCTAATAACCGGAATAAGAATGCATAATGTTTTCAAAACTAGATATTATGGTTAGTAGAGGCCGATCTTTGATTGGGCGAGCGGGGATGCTCACGAAGTGACCTTCCCCAATCGTACCCAAGTTCCCGAGTCGAGGCAACTTTGGTGATGACGGACACGTGGCCTTAGGCACGAGTAAGGATTTCCTAAATTTCTCAAAAATAAAATATTTAGGTGGCGACTCTGTATCTGGCAAAGCAGTCCATGTTTGGCATTTCTTTCAAAAATCTGTTTTCTCAAAACGATTTGCCGGATTTGGACTCTTTGGTTCAGATTAAGAACCGTGACAATTGGAGTCCTAAACTGTAGTGAGCCCAAAATGAACGGAACGGAACTCATCCCTCCCGGGGCGTTCGGGGACGTCTACAGCCGTCCACCATGTCGACGTACCAGTGCTATCCTCCTTTTCCAGTCACATTTTTCACCATTGCCATTTTTCCCCTTTTGGTTAGTGACCATGACAAGTAAATTCTAATGACATAACAAATGAGAAGTGTTATGTAATCAATAAACAAATCTTACAAATTTTAAATATGACATTTATCAAATGTATCCCCTCTTGGTGCCAACCTAGTTCGGGATTAAGAGGGTTTACTTTGATGTTCTCTACTTTTGGCCCTCTTTATTGATGTATAATCTTTGTATTTTTGCTAATTTCATCAATAAAGTTTTCTTTTTGCTAATCAAAAAATCAAATCATTAAAATGGGTCTTCTTTTAGTTTTCAAATTTTTGTCATTAAATCAAACATCAATTAATAGATTTTTTTTTTTATATAAAATTTGTTAGTTTATATAACATTTTCATAACAAAATACAAATGGAATGCAACCAATTAAAGTTAATGTCCAAGAATCTAATCCTCAAGTAGCTGTTCAATGTTCAAGTGGAAATTTGATGACTTCATTTTGTTCTACTAGCTAAAGTAAATACTTGGAAATGAAAAACCCAAAGCCAAAGGTACAATACACAACAAATTTGATAAATTTGGAGAAAGTTGAACAAAATGAATACAAATTTGAAAAGTGATTGCAAATAATATGCTATTCTTTGAGCAATATTGACAAGATAAATATTTGTTGCAGCTCAAATGAGCTGCTTTGGAGAATGGAGGAGAAAAGATACCAATGATATCAGCCTTGTTCCGACCGTTACTAAATCTTCCGGTCGGCCCATCAGGGAAATCGATCCCATATGGAGGGTAATTGGATTTTGCAGTGGTTACAAGCTTATTATTATTGCCATTATCGACTAATGAGTCCCCCATGATGTAGAAACAAGGTACTTGTGGTGCACTCCAAACCAATGGCTGCAAGTTTGCACTCTCATAGATTTGGGGCTTTTCGCTTTACAAGGGAAATGGAGAGAGGAGCTCAACATAGTTGTGGTGGATGGCAACCAATGGTCCGTAGACATGGAGGCAGGGGGTGTGGAGCAGAAGGGATGAAGCAACTATTTACTCTATTTTTGTGGATAATATACCAGAATCCATGAGCTCAAGAGGGTTGCATAAGATATTCTCCAACTATGGTGTAGTTACGGATACATTTATCCCACACAAGTGAAGAAAGCTAATGCGATCTCGCTTTGGCTTTGTCAGGTATAACTGCTTTGTAGCAGTGGATATGGCAGTTCAAAAAGTAAATGGGCTTTGGTGTGGAGACTATGCATTGAGTGATGCCAAGCCCAGAATGGTCCATGTGCCACTGATTAGGAAGAAATTGGAGGCCTAGGGGAATCAAATCATTTGCTGAGGTAGTGAGAGGCAAGTAGAACCATTAAGGTATATGAGACAGGTAATGGCTGGCTTTATGAAAGTGCAGTAGTGAGACTTAAAGCATTAGCTTCCATGGATGATTTAGCATATGATAGGATGGCAGGTAATGGCGGGCTGGCTGCCATGTGTTTGCTGATCTGTTGTTGCTTTTTGTGGGGGTGCTTAACATATGATAGGATAGGTTTTTTTAGTGTCAATCTAGTTGGGATGATCTAACCCATTGTGATGCTTGGTGTACCCTCCTCTCTTTATTGATGTTTTGATGTTTTTATGTGTACACCTTGTACCCTTCATCGTCATCGTCATCGTCATCAATAAAGTTTCTTTTTTGCTGATAAAAAAAAAAAAAATGGTTGCAAGTTTGCAAACAGTAACATTTTTGACACTGCAAACCAAATCTCAAGCTTACAAGCCATCAACGGAGAAAGAAAAATAAAAGAAAATAAAAAAAAAGTCTAATTGAGGATTTTAAATAATAATAATAATAATAATAATGGAGGGGTAGACTGGAGGGAGTTGTGTACCATCTAAGTTTTATTGTGTGAATTCGCATACATATGATGGAAAAAAGTTCATAAAAATTATCTGGCCCGTGTATAAGTTTTTTTAAGGTACAATTTTTCATCTAAATCATAGCAAGTGGGAATAAATTAACTTGTATTTTAGGAGTGATGGAATGGCCACTCTACTGGTATCTCAAGCAAACCACTGCAAATCTAACTAGCTTGCTTTCAGTTTGTGAGAAAAAGTGTACCCCTAACAACAAAATCATTTAAATAAAAAAACATATTATATTGTTAATATTTTTATGCAGTATTGTTTAATCTCATTAAAAAATTAAAGGACTCCATCATATACACTAGTGAATGAATGAATTTTTGGTTGCATACATAAAAAAATAGAAGGTAAATTACAAATATACTCCTTGAAGTTTACTTAAAATAAATATAAATCATTCATGTAATTTTGGAAATTACATCACATCTTTGAAATTTATAATTTCATATCAAATGGCTCCTTATATCAATAAATCACACGTTAATTAATAATTTTAATGACATCACAAATTTATTTCAATTAATAATTTAAGTAATTTTATTAGTGTATAGTATAATAGTTAGAAATTTTATTTTTCCAGTTAATTTGGTTAAATAAAAAAATTTAACAAAGAGATATTTATAATTTTTTAATCATAAGAGAAAATCTGTATTTTAAATAAATTTCAGGAGATGTATTTGTAATTAATCTAAAAATAAATGAATGATTTCTTATTTTGTTATTATTATTATTTAAAATAAAAAGTTAATCGAGGGGTGGATTTGTGTCTTTGGCACAAACCACGGCTCTCACTCAAACAATATGAACCATTCATGCGTGTATATTATTATTAAAAAAATTAGATTAATTTAATATTTATAATTGTTGGTGATACTTACAAATAAAACACCAAAAAATACATAAAATAAAAGTTACAACAATTAATATAAAGGCTGAGGCGCAGGAAATTCGCTTTCTTTAAGGAGATTCAAGCCCTCTGCGGTTGGGCAAAGCTTCACACCGGTGCAGCAGAAAAAACCTTGACTTGTCCTCCCCAGGATACAACAGCCCGACTACGTCATATGGTTCACCAATACTGCACAATTGGTTGAACCCAAAACTTTATCACACACACCATTTTATTTGCCTGATAATCTCATATTAGACATAACAAAGCAACCGAAAACTTCTTCACCTCTCGTGTCCCTTTAGGTAGGATCTAAGCTCAAATATATAAGAGAGTCTATCTTGGTGGATGTAGACACCCCATTTTTGACCGACCATAAGACTCAGACGTCATCGATTGAGCGCTTGGTGATGTTGCATATTGTGCTCGTTCTGAAGTTGCGGAGTCTAGGCCGCGAGCCTTGCCTCCAGACTTCCGGACTTTTTTGTGCTTTGCCTCGGTTTGTGAACCGGGTCCCGTTTTCTCCGTTTTCTCTTCCCGAAGGAGGAGAGGTCTCAGAACTATCTCTCAAGAGTCAGTGGCTACGTTTAAATGTCGTGAGGCCATTTTTTCCATTTGGAGCCCGGTTCGGTTTTGAAGTCGGTGTGTATTACTCGATTGGACCGCTTAACCACCTCCGTTTGCTCCAGTTTTTGGCACACACCTTGTTTCCTCCCTTTTGAGGGACACTGTGGCTCGAGAGACCAACTTCGTGGTCAAACGCCATATCCGGTGCTTAATAGTCAGTTTTTGGGGCCCCAGACTGCGCGTTTTGGCCCCCGGACCTTCATTTTGCATCGGTTTGGATTTATTTTTGGCAGAGACCTTATTTTCATTGTTAAAAAGGTTGTAGGAAGGTGGGAAGCCAGCAATTGTTCTGAAGACCAGCTTTATTCCTTCGTCGCTCTTCATTGCCCGTTTTCCTCACTAGAAAGCTGACTTTTTTTATTCCTGGCTATTTTTTCTGACTTTCCACCACACCATTGTGTTGTACACACCTGGGAGGCCACCAATATGGATAGGCCGGCCATCAATTCTTCCTGACCCTTTTGAACCCCTCTAAAAGTTGGTTTTTCTCTCTCTTGGGTTACATTTTCTAGGTTTTGACCATATAGCTGTGTTGTACACACATGGGTGTAGACACTCCATTTTTGACCGACCTTAAGACTCAGACGTCACCGATTGAGCGCTCGGTGATGTTGCATATTGTGCTCGTTTAGAAGTCTCAGAGTTGCGGCCGTGAGCCCTGCCTCCGGACTTCCGAACCCTCTTCTGTACCTTGTCTCGGTTTGCGAACCAGACTCGATTTTCTCTGTTTCTTTCACGAAGGGAGAGGTCCAGAGACCATCTCTCGGTGGCGTGGGCTACATTTTGTGGTCAGAGGCCATTTTGCCCATTCGGAGCCGGTTCGGTTTTTGAGCCGTCGGTAGTGTGCCTCGGTTGGGACGTCTAACCATCTCCGATTTCTCCGGTTTTGGCATACATCTTATTTACTCCATTTTGAGGACACTGGGTCCGAGACCCACGTGGCGGATGCCACTTTCGCTTAATAGCCTATTTTGGACCCCGAATGCGTGTTTTGGCCCCGAGCATTCGTTTTGCATCGGTTTCGCTCATTTTGGCGGTACCTCTGTTTTATCACCGGGAAAGGTCCATGAAGGGTGGGAGGACAGCAATTGTCTCAAAGAATCGATTATGCTCCTCCGCGCCCTCACGCAGTTTACTCACTTCCGTGCCAATGTTGACCACCCTAGGAGCATTTTCTTCAAGCCCAAACCACATATTTGTGTTGTACACACATGGGAGGACCCTAATATCACATGGCTGGCTAGTAACTCAACTTGAACCTTTTGAACCCCTCCTAAAAGTGGCCTATTCTCTCTCCTGTTTTAGAGTTGCCAATTTTGAACCACAAGGTTGTGTTGAGGAGACCTGGGAGGACACCAATATCTGGTGGCCGGCCAGAAATTGTTTTGGACCATTTTGCCTTAGGCCGGCCATAGGGGGTGGCCGACCACACAACAAAAAAATAGCAGGCCGGCCATGATCCTTGGGATGTGTGCATTACAGCTGTATAGCTTTTTCCCCCAAAATATCTGATTTCGGGGGACTTTTGGTAGAGAGGGGAACTTAATCCCAAAGCCCTACACATTTTTCCCTCCCTTTCTCCTCCATCCTTGCATACATACAGCAGCTCCCTCTCTATCTGAAGGGTTGGAAAACTTGCTTTGAGCATACACATACATATCTCTCCATTTCTCTCTCATTTTCTCAAGTTTTGGCTCCATTTCTTCACTACTACCACGCATCACCACAACCACTCCATTTCCATCAGCTTGGGGAGCTTTCTAGCAGCTAGGAAGCAACATTACTTGGTCTAAAAGGGAGCAAAAGTGTGGTATTCAAGGATAAGTTCATCTTTCCCTCTTTTGTAGCACATTTTTGCACCATTCTTCTAGCCTATTTGCTTGCTGTTTTGGGCTCCGACCCTAATTGAAAGGGTCATTTTTTTGAGCCATTCTTCATGTTTTTTTTAAGGGCTCAACCCTGTTTGAGCCCCCCATTTGGTACTTGCTTCAATACCCTCTTGTATGCCATTATTTTGCATGGTATTTCTAGCCTATCTGTGATCTGTTTTTGAGCATGATATAAACTGTGAGTTGGCTTATTTTGATTCCCTCTACAACATTTTAGAAGGGCTCAACACTGTTGGGGGCCTCCATGTAGCACTTACCATTATACCCCTCTTTGGCCCCCATTTTTACATGCTTTGTTGACTTGTCTTGCTTCTGTTTTTCGGCCATGATCAGAACTGAAAATGGCCATATTTTGACCTTCTTGGAATATCTCATTAAGGGTCTTTGGCTGTTTGATGTATATTTGGCCTACTTCATGTTATACCCCTCTTTGGCCCCCATTTTTGCATGCTTTTTTAGGCTTATCTAGATTCTGTTTTCGGCCATGATCAGAACTGAAAATGGCCATATTTTGACCTTATTGGAATATCTCATTAAGGGTATTTGGATTTTTGGTGAATTTTTTGTATACCTCATGCTATACCCTCTAGTGGCCTTAATCTTGCATTGCATTTTGAGCATGTTTTCATACTGATTTGAGGCTTGTCATCTATTGTAAATGTTCATATTTTTAGTCCCTCTTCAGTGTTGTAGAAGGGTATTTTTCTGTTTGGGCTTTGCATCTACCACTTGCTTCATAGCCTCCCTTGCGGAGCCATTTTTGTATGCCATCTTGGCCCTACTTGTGATTGCTGTTTGACCATGTTTTTTACTGTAAAAATGTGAGTTTTGGGGCTGCCTTGCTTCTGCCTTTTCATGTCATGTATCAATTATGCATGTATTGTATAGCTGTAGGCCATTTTATGCATTGAAATCCATGTTTCGGGATCATTTCATGCATCGGGTATTATTTCGCCTCATTTCGGGGCTGTTTTGCCCCTCATTTTGCCACTGATTTTTGCATGTTTGCATATCATATTCCATGTCTTTGCCATGTCTCATTAGAGTGGCATTTCGGTGTCTGATGGTTCGTTCTCGGTTTGCGTACTCGTGGGCACGCACTTCGAGGTATCTTGTTTTCATCTGATGGCCTCCTATGTGAGTGTGGCTGAGGCTCTCTCTTATTGGTGTAAGCCCATTATTGCATTGCGTATGCCATTTCATCTATAACATTGTGTATGCCCGGTTGTGTATTACTTCGTATAGCGTGTATGCCATTCCATGACATTGTGTATGTTAGGATTGCATATTAGCTGCATTTCATGCATATCATGCATATTGCATCGTGTTCGGGATGGGAGTTAGCAAGACACGGAAGCAGGCACGTTTCAGTACTCGAGCGCAAACGGGTCTCAATTCCCAAGTCACCGACACTCCGGATTATCCATGATGGAGTTAGGTTTTGTTGTAGCATTCATATGCATTCACCCTATATTGAGTTGTGCAATTCGGCTCCTCGGCCATCATGCATCGATATGCGTGATTGGTGGCCCGAGGATCGAGGCATGCATATATTTGTGAAATACATTGCTATGCTCCGTTCCTACTCTCTGTTGTAGCAAAATGAAGAATCAGCAATTTTCCAGAGTCTGGCACGCATTTCGAGAAACATTGCAAACAGAGGCTAATTGGAGCATCGAAGGATTTCAAAGCGTTCTCAAACATGCATTATTTCATTATCCAGGCGGAGTCAAGGCGGGTCGCTTGCATGCGATTCTGATTTTCTTAGTTAATTTGTTAATTAATTAGGAATTTGTACATTATTTGTATATTATTCAGACTGTATTATTCGGACTGTATTATTCTTTCATTTGGGACTGTATTATTTATTCGGACCCTCTGTGTGAGGGCATAATTGTAATAAGTGTGGGTGAGTGTGATGTATGTCTTCCAACCCCACGTCTTTCTTCCCTTTTATTTGCCTACTTATGATGGTTAGATATAGGGCATATTTCAATTAGCATACAGTATGACAGCATGTTTGCATCATTCATCTGTTTTGCACGCATTGGGCTCGGCGCATCATACAAACTGCATTTGTATTTCAATTTCAAATTGAATACTTGATAGCTGTAGCATTTCATATGCCATGTTTAGAATAGCCGAGCCTGCTATAATTTGCATCTTTGCATGTGTTGCATTAGGCAATTCTGTGCATCTAGGATCATGCATGGATTTCTAACGAGCTTCTATTTTGGCTTGGAGTACTCGGTGAGTTTTATGCTTTAGCATCCTTGCATGCGTGTGAGTGATTGCCATGAATAGCATGCTTACCATGAGGCTATGTGCTTATGTGATATAACTGCCTTGAATGCCTGTGGGTGGAGGTTGAGTTACTTAGATTGGGACAATTCATCAAATGTTTGTTTTAAGCCCACTAGATAGTGGCAAAACCATGTTTTTCTAAGCCCACCCGAGGGTGGCAAATCCACATCTTAGCCTACCTGCGGGTGGCACCAACAAACCATTTTTCAAACAAACAAACATGAAATGTTTTGTTCCAATTCAGGCGACCCAGTCTATACTTGTATGTTGTGCGTATCATATAGTAACCTAGGCTAATAATCGGAATAAGAACATACAACGTTTTCAAAAACAAATATCATGGTTAGTAGAGGCCGGTCTTTGACCGGGCGAGCGGGGGTGCTCACGAAGTGACCTTCCCCAATCGTACCCAAGTTCCCGAGCCGAGGCAACTTTGGTGATGACGGACACGTGGCGTTTGGCACCGAGTCAGGGTTTCCTAAATTTCCCATTTAAAAAAAAACATTTAGGTGGCGACTCTGTATCTGGCGAAGCAGTCCATGTTTGGCACTTCTTTAAAAAAATCTGTTTTCAAAACGATTTGCCGGATTTGGACGTTTTGGTTCAAGATTGAGAACTGTGACATTTGAGTCCTTCGAACTATAGTGACCCAATATCAAACCAGAACGGGGGGGACTCGCACTCCCTTTCCCCGGGTTGCGTTCGGGGACGTCTATAGTTTCTGGCGACTCTGCTGGTGATTTAGAGAACTTGACTCGAACTCATGATATCTGGTTTTGACTACACTTGTGTGTTTCTTTGCATTGCATTTGCATTGGTGCGCCTAGGACACCATGTTTGCCATATGCCATTCCCGAACGATTTGCCGGAGGCTTGTCTTGTCAAGTCATGACCAAAAGGCTGATCGGCTCGGGCTCGACGACGTGGGAACACAACCCGGTTTCTTGGGGCACCCTTTTTGACCATTCGACCTAGTGCATATTCGGATCCATAGTGACCATTCCAAACTAGGACAGGTTGCTTACCCGTTTGTAGGTTGTTTGGAACCGCTGTGTGCGTAGTAAAACCCTAGCTCCTGACAAAATAGGACAGGGAAACCCTACCCCAACATAGGGGTGTTTTGGCTCTCACTTATCTGCTATGTGCTTGTTAGAGTGCATCTCTACAGGGAATGTATGTATCAGTTGAGTTTGGGCATCGAACTGCGGGCATCGGTCGATATCGAGAATCGGTTGTCTGCGGATATCGGATTGATTTTGGGAAACGATGATACAAGAACGAGGATCGATGATTGAGGAGATGTATTTTCAAACTTATCAACTGTGTTGTATGCGTGTGTGTTGTATATTTAATTTAAGCTGTTATCTTTGCGTTTATTTGGTTATTTATTTCCTTTTCTTTATTATCTTTTGCTAGGCGGTTTTTATACGATTGCTTCGAACCAGAGATACTCCTAAGCACTTTGGACACGAGGTCGCCGACTCAATCGATCCGAGGATCGGTTGTGGACATCGGTGTTCCTCTCTACCCCAGTTATCGGAAGAAGGCGAGGAGGTGCGATTAATGTCGAGCAGGATTCTGGGACAGAGGGCTACTTTGACAAGAATAGTCGAGTTGAGATTTACGTATCCGCCATAGAGATACATTTACGGTCATTCAGATGGAACAAAGAGAATACATCGAGGATGGAGGCGATGATACGCCAAATGCATGAGAGCATGAAACAGATGCAGGAGGATGCCATCTGCCAAGCAGAATTTTCTAAACAACAAGCGATCATGGCCCAGTGGCGACATTATTACTAGAACAGCAATGCAGCGTCTGCTTCACATCAGGCTCCTCCTCCGCCAGTGGCTCCACTACCCGAGTAGGCACCTACTGGTCAGAATACCTGCCAAATCCTCAGAATACCCTCCCGAACACCCAGAACACCCTACCCAATGTCCAGAATATCCAAGAGGACACCAACCTTCCAACGGCCGACTCGCTTCGCTTACATATCGCCGTCAGAATCTTACACCCAACCACCCGGACTCTCCATTCGAGTTCGAGGTAGATCACACAGCTCTAAAGCTGAGTAAGTTGGAGAAGCTTTTCAAGAAATCGTAGGGGGTGAAGGCCATCTCAGACATCGAAGATAGGTACACCGACGTAGCCGTAACATTGCCAGACAGATTCAAGATGCCACAGATTGATCGTTTTGATGGGTCAGGGGATCCTATGGTCCATCTTTGGTTATTTTCAGACATCCTGAGGCCAATGGGCCTAACCCGACCACAAAAGCTTTCCCTATTTGGCCGAACTTTGTCGGGTGTGGCAGCCATTTGGTACGCGAAGTTAGAAGATGATGTGAAAAGAAGCTGGGATGAGATGGCTGAGGCCTTCGTTGCACAGTACTCGTACAATACACAGATCGAGATTACAACCCGTGATCTCGAAACGACGAGGCAGGAACCCAAGGAGTCTTTCTCTGATTTTGTAACTAGATGGAGGGCAAAGGCGTCGATGATGACCTTGAGGCCTACAGACAAAGATCAAATCCGGATGATTGTGCGCAATCTCTAACTGAAACTCATGCAGAAGATGATCGTACTCCCCTTTCCCACCTTCTCAGATTTACACGAGATGGGGGTACAGATCGAAGATGCGATAAAGCAAGGTTTGATCGACCAGGACTGGGAGCAGCCCCGAAGGACATTCAACCGCAGTAACGCAGTGGTATTTAAACTTCGAGGACGGAGTCGGTATGGTCACCACCACTCCCCTCCCCATCAAGGCCATGGCGGCCACACCCTTTTCGGACATCCGGAAGCGTGCCCAAGCCCGAGATATCGATCCAGGCCAAAGAACCTTCACTCCACTATACATGCCTTTGTCCAAGGCTCTCGGGGTTCTAATAAAAAGGGGCATCTGAAACCCCTAGATGAGGCCATTACCAAATCCACTCCCCCTTCCCTGGCAGGCCGTCTTGTCGTACCACAGCGACATGGCCATGATCTGAACAATGTTTATTCGCCACGAGATTCAGACCTCGTTGACAAAAATATTATTACCTCGAAAGACCCAACGTCACAACCAACCCACTCCCACATTACCAAGATCCACCACCCAAAAGTCAACCTCATCCAAGCTGGGGTGTGTCCTCGATCCTAGTATCTATAATACTCCCTCTCACCTACCCAAGCCGGAGGTGATCCTTCCCGATGACCGACTTGTGCATGTTGGACGCCTTCACAACCCAATCTGAGCCAAAAGTGGTGACCATCGAAGATGGAATGGGGCAGGTTTCAGAGGAATGAAGAATTATTGAGTCTGGGATGGAACAGTCTGGGAATCTAGCTGGAAGAGCCTATGATCCGAGTGGGTACATCCTACCAGTGGGCCAGTCGGAGATGAGTGTGGAAATTTGAGAAAAAAGCTGAATTGTGCATGATTCGGGGGGACAGACTTGAACAAGGGGCAGATGATCTGACAACAGTGGAAGAAGATTTTGCCAACCTCCAGTTCTTCAACGACCAGGAATTAGGGGATGTAACAGTCAACTGGTTTGGATATGAGGAGTCGGCGAAAGTTATCGGATGGTTAGATGATCAGCCAGATGTCGTGGAACTTCACGAGCAAAGGCGGCGGCAAGGATATCAATGATGGCCGGAAGGGCCGAGAGTTAGAATGGATTGCCGGAGAGCGCCGGTACAAAGAATTTCGCTCGGGATCAAGATATTATGAAAACTGAACAACAAACCATACTAACGCGTGAGGAGCAAGAGAAGAAGTGGGATTTTGAGAGAATCCGGAAAGCCAAGAACCATGAAGAGATTGAAAGTGCTGCGAGCACGAAAGCAGGATATGTTGTGAGCATATGGGATGAAA